>JAPMUY010007937.1:0-62536 GCA_026901105.3 Galaxias olidus | reverse complement strand
AAAAAATAAAATTTATAGCTAGAAATTCAAACTTACATACTGCACCTTTAAGGTATGCAAGCCCTGCTAGTAGCAGCTGTGAGCCCACCTACAGTGTTGACGAACATGATTAATAATTAAATAATAAGTAGCCTAAAAGTTAAATTAAATTGAATTACAAGACAAACCCCCCCCCCCCCCCCCCCCCCCCGTAAAATAATGTTAGTAGCAGTCGGTGGTGACTGGATAACTAGCAAGCTAACACACAGACCCATAGCTATCGCTGCATCTCAATACCCCCCATACTACCATAAATGCGGTAAACCTACTACTACATGCGGTCGCACTGTACAGTATACTAGCCAGCATACATTTCTGGCATTTTTTGACCTGCGAAGCGGAAGATACGTCGTATTGACTATCCACATCGATGGCTTGCCAAAGATTTTCAAATTTGGCGCTACTAACTGCGATGGATGTTATGACTAAGTAGTACGTTCCAATGTTTTGCATACTTTATTCTCGGTATGTGGATGCTGATTACAACAAAGAGAAAAACTTTGCTTAATAAAAGGCTCCCAAAAGGTGGAGCTAGAAACACTAAAGACCGTTGATTGGTCAACAGAAATCGTCAATTTGTCTTTGTTTATTCAACGAGGCATTCTCCTCGTCTGCATGAAGTAGCATTTCCCAAACTGTTTACTTCGGCGTTAATTCGCCTTGCTACCTAAAGCTTTTTATCAAAGGGGACCTATTATGCTTTTTGGGTTTTCCCTTTCCTTCAGTATGTTATATAGCTTTTTGTGCATGTAAAAGGTCTGAAAAGTTACAAAGCCCATAGTCCACGCCAAAGTGAGGTACTCTCTCTCACAGAAAACTGCTCCTGAACTGCCTGAAACGCCTCGTTTGTAGTCCAGCGTTTTCTTCCGTAACTTTTATATATGTCAGTAAGTCATACATTTGAATAATGTTTGGCACGCCCTCAACCAGAGCCAGTCATAGCGGAGGCCGGGTGGTTTTGCCATGTCGTGAAAACGCTGGTTGGGGAAGCGCGAAGGCAAATTCCCTTTGTTTGGCCAGCTGACCAATCAGAGCAAACTGGGCTCTTCAGGAGGGGGGGCCTTAAAGAGACAGGAGCTACAACGGAGTGTTTCATGCAGAGGGTGAATAGAGGTGCTGCCGATCCAGGCAGTTTGGATAAAATAAAACGTTATTTAACATTAAAACGCCTAAACCTATTCTAGTAGAACTTCTAAATAAAGGTATGAACCTGAAAATTTGCATAATATGGCCACTTTAAACAAAGCTTTTCTCTTTGTTGTAATCAGCATCCACATACAGAGAAGAAAGAACGCAACACAATCAATATCCTCCATTGCGATTGTTATGTTTTTACTCCTGTCACGTTGACTATGATGTCCCGCTAGTTATGTGGCTATGAACCCCGCTTATATTTTAGGGTACCCGTTTGTGGTGGTAACGCAGGGTAACTGTTCCAATACATAGCGTCCCGACCCGAACCGTTACCTGATATTTGGTGGAAATTAGCCATTAGACGTGACTGACTCACAAAGTAGGACCTCCCTCATGTACGGGGTAATCAGCCTCAGATGACCTTCACCTGGATATGGGACTATAGAAGAAGGAGTGCGGGGTTGTCGGGGGCAGTAGCCCCTGGTAGGGTCTCCCATGGCAAATTGGTCCCAGGGGAGGGTCCAGACTAAGCGCGATTCAAAGACCCCAATGAAGCGGAACAAACGGCACTGTGGCACCTCGCCCGGAATAGGGAAACCGGGGCTACCCCCTGGAGCCAGACCCGGGGGGATGCTCGTCGGCGAGCGTCTGGTGGCCGGGCCTTGACCCATGGGGCCCGGTCGGGCACAGCCCGAAGAAACAACATGGAGCCGCCGCCCTGTGGGCCCACCACTTGCAGGGATAGACATCGGGGTCGGGTGCAATGCCAATCGGGTGGCAGGCATAGGCGGGGACCTAGGCGTGCTGACCCCTGGCATCGTAGACTGGTCCTAGGGACGTGGAATGTCACCTCTCTGGTGGGAAAGGAACCGGAGCTAGTGCGGGAGGTGGAGCAGTACCAACTAGACATAGTTGGGCTCACCTCTACGCATGGCACTGGTTCTGGAACCCAAGTCCTGGAGAGGGGCTGGACTCTTTTCTTTTCCGGAGTCGCCCAGGGTGAGAGGCGCCGGGCAGGTGTGGGGATTCTTACAAGTCCCCGGCTGGGCGCCGCTGTGTTGGAGTTTTCCCCGGTGAATGAGAGGGTCGCCTCTTTGCGACTGCGAGTCGCTGGGGGGAAGGCTCTGACTGTTGTTTGTGCTTATGCACCAAATGGCAGTTCGGAGTATCCGGCCTTCTTGGAGTCGCTGGGTGGGGTCCTGGAAAGGGTACCATCTACTGATTCTATAGTTCTGCTGGGGGACTTCAACGCCCATGTGGGTGACGATGGAGAAACCTGGAGAGGGGTGATTGGGAGGAATGGCCTGCCCGATCTGAACCAGAGTGGTGCTTTGTTGTTGGACTTCTGTGCTAGGCATGGATTGTCCATAACGAACACCATGTTCGAGCATAGGGAGGTTCATAAGTGTACCTGGTACCAGAACACCCTAGGCCGCAGATCGATGATCGACTTTGTGGTCGTATCATCAGACCTGCGGCCGTATGTCTTGGACACTCGGGTAAAGAGAGGAGCTGAGCTGTCAACTGATCACCACCTGGTGGTGAGTTGGATCAGATGGCGGGGGAGGCTGCCGGACAGACCCGGTAAACCCAAACGTGTAGTGAGGGTGAATTGGGAACGTCTGGCTGATGACCCTGTCCTTGAGGTCTTCAACTCCCACCTCCGGAAGAACTTATCGTGCATCCCGGGGGAGGTTGGGAACATTGATTCCGAGTGGGCCATGTTCAAAACCTCCATTGTGGAAGCGGCTGCTAGGAGTTGTGGTTAGAAGGTCGTCAGTGCCTGTCGTGGCGGCAACCAAAGAACCCGCTGGTGGACACCAGCGGTGAAGGAAGCCGTCAGACTGAAGAAGGCGGCCTTTTGGGCTTGGTTGGCCCAGGGGTCTCCTGAAGCAGCAGACGGGTACCGGGCAGCCCGAAGGGCTGCAGCTTCGGTAGTCAAAGAAGCAAAAACCCGGGTGTGGGAGGAGTTCGGGGAGGCTATGGAGAAGGACTTTCGGTTGGCCTCAAGGAATTTCTGGCAAACCGTTAGACGGCTCAGAAAGGGAAAGCAGGGATTGGCCCAGGCTCTGTTGAGCAGGGGAGGAGAACTGCTGACCCGGACTGGGGATATCGTCGGGCGGTGGAAGGAGCACTTTGAGGAACTTCTTAACCCCGCCAACACGTCCTCTGTGGAGGAGGCAGAGTTCGAAGACTTGGGGGAAGTCTCAGCCATATCCCTGGCAGAGGTCACTGAGGTAGTTGGGAAGCTCCTCAGCGGCAAGGCGCCGGGTGTGGATGAGATTCGTCCCGAGATGCTGAAGGTTCTGGACATTGTCGGGCTGTCTTGGTTGACATGCCTCTTCAGTGTCACGTGGAGGTTAGACGGCTGAGACAGTGATCATTTGGCCCATGGCTCTGTTAAGCAGGGGTGGACCGGTTCCCCGGATTGGGGATAATCGTCGGGCAAAAAGGGGGGGGGGGGCTCCGGGGCTATGAGGGGTTCTTAACCCTGCCAGTCTACAGTCCTTGTGGACCTGGAGAAGGCCTATGACCGTGTCCCCAGGGTTCCTGTGGGGGGTCTGCGGGAGTATGGGGTACTCCCGTGCTACGAGGTCACTGAGGTCCCCTCCTCAACCAAGAGTGAGAGTTGTGTCCGTATATTCGGCACAAAGTCAAATACGTTTTCAGTGGGTGTTGGACTCCGCCAGGGTTGCCCTTTGTCACCGGTTCTGTTTGTGATTTTCATGGATAGAATCTCAAGGCGTAGCCGGGGGAGGAGTGTGTCCAGTTTGGGGACCTCAGAATTGCTTCTCTGCTCTTTGCAGATGATGTGGTTCTGTTGGCTTCTTCAGACTGTGACCTTCAGCATGCACTGGAGCGGTTTGCAGCTGAGTGTGAAGCGGTCGGGATGAGAGTCAGCACCTCCAAGTCTGAGGCCATGGTTCTCTGCCGGAAAACGGTGGAGTGCTCTCTCCGGGTTGGGAGTGAGTTGCTGCCCCAAGCGAGGGAGTTCAAGTACCTCGGGTTCTTGTTCACGAGTGAGGGAAAAATGGAGCGTGAGATTGACAGGCAGATTGGTGCAGCATCAGCAGTAATACGGTCGTTGTACCGGACCGTCGTGGTGAAGAAGGAGCTGAGCCGAAAGGCGAAGCTCGCGATTTACCAGTCGGTCTACGTTCCAACTCTCACCTATGGTCATGAGCTTTGGGTAGTGACCGAAAGAATAAGGTCGCGAGTACAAGCGGGTGAAATGTGTTTCCTCCGTAGGGTGGCTGGGCTCAGCCTTAGGGATAGGGTAAAGAGCTCGGTCATCCGGAGGGAGCTCAGAGTAGAGCCGCTGCTCCTTCGCGTCGAAAGGAGGCAGATGAGGTGGTTCGGGCATCTGATTAGGATGCCTCCTGGGCGCCTCCCGTTGGAGGTTTTCCGGGCACGCCCTACTGGTAGGAGACCCTGGGGTAGACCCAGAACACACTGGCAAGATTATATATCTCGTCTGGCCTGGGAACGCCTCGGGATCCTCCAGGAGGAGTTGGAAAGCGTTGCTGGGGATAGGAACGTCTGGACTACCCTTCTTAGCCTGCTGCCACCGCAACCTGGCCCCGGACAAGCGGCGGAAAATGGATGTTTTTTTGCAAAGAAAATTTTAAGGGGAACTTTGTGGCACCCCTACTGTGTGTTATTTTTTAATTAAAGTCTACCCAGCTAAACTGAGAGTGACAGTGTTTCTCTGTGCATACTTAGGCTGAACGTCGAACATTAAGGTAGTAAAATCTGGGCCTCACCTCACCCAGTCGCGTAGTCAGATTTCAATAGACTTGCCGGTGTCAACCAAGCTCAGCCTACCAGACGTGACATTAGCCAACGTCAATACTGTTTTCCATTATGTTTCTTTTGCAAATGTAACCAACTACACTGTTATAGATCATCATTATTTTGTATTATTAGACTACAAGTCTTGTGAACAATAGACTATGGTGCAAATTAATTTAGGGAAGGCTAAGCCATGACTCCTTTTTGCAAGTTTCCAGCCACATATATTCAGTTTTAACGTTAGCAAATTTAGACTGGTCTGGACACGGGTCAGATGCTCGCTAACATTCGGTCCAGATCGGTAAAACGGGTCTGCCCCGGTGTCTTTTTGCACAATGGGCCACATCCGGTGTGGATTTGCATACAGATCTTAAGAAAGTTTTGCCCACATAAAAAAAATTTGAGTCAATACGGCCCCATCATCACATAATTCTTTTAAACAGTCTATGCAAAACGGTTACATCGCCACCATGTCTCACACGATATGAGTCGTGGTCTTGACTCTTGACACGACTCCATGATCTTTCTCGTAAAAGTGAATCATAGATATACGATTTAACAATGTTTGAAGTATGGTACTCAGTAATGCTGAAGAGTTCTCAGTCACGGTTGATTAAGAAACATTTGAAAATTATTGATTTAATAATTTTTATTTTTATGTATACAGGGTCAACTGATGCCCTCCTAATAAGGTCACCAAATGAAAAAAACTAAGAAAAATTTGAAAATGCATTTCCCTGAGCAAATGCGATGTGATGCGTTGCAGTTATTAGACTGACCGCCTTAGCGCGCACAAGTGTACTGCAGTCCAGACCCTATTTGTTAACAGGGGGCGCTTACTGATGCAGTGGCACCGAAACTGGGGAGGCCATGGGATCTTTACCCCCGCCCCCCTCTGGTCTTGTTTTCTTTCATGTGGGATGAGGGTGCATTTTGCACGGCCTTCCCGTTGTCACTGTATTCTGCTGACGTGACAGCTTGTGTTATGATTTGCATTTCGCTTAAGCAATCTGGCCAGCAGTTTTTTTGTTTTGTTTTGGCACTCCATTCCATGCTGTTTGCTTGTTGCATTACTAAGGCTAGTAACTTTTTGGGCCAAGGTTTATGAGTTTGCTATATAGGCTAGACCTACATAATTATCTGCTCACACGTGAAGAGCGGCTAGCATATTATGGATGAGCAAGCTTTTAGGCTTCGTGCTTAATACCGATTTGTACGCAGTTCATGAGTTATATGTCAACACCAGTGGCGGTTCGCCTATAGAGGGCGTTAGGGCACAGCCCTCCCTGGCTCTCCCAGGTTGTTTTTTAAATAAACAATAATTACTTATTTTAAGCATGTATGTGTTTAAAATGCACGAAAACATGTAATATATAACATATAAATCATATTTGAGGTCAAATTAGTTGACTGTTCTTTCCATAGACATATTTATGTCTATGGCTCATCCCCTCTCAGCGCTTCTGGGGCAGTAGAAAAACAGCACACAGTGTATGTCTATGGCTCTGATTCAGTGCAGCAGCACCAGCCAATGGCTGACCGAAGAAACGCACATAGCAACGGTGGCAACATAAACTTAGCCAATCAGCATCCTCGAATCTGCTGCCAGAAAAGGCTGTAAGTTTACTGCCCTAAGCGGAGTCCGCCTGTGGTAGAGAAAGTTGGTTTTGTTATCTGTACTAGGATCCAGAGAGAAGAAGACCATGATGAACACAGAGCTGCAAAACAAAGGATGTCAGGCACCTGCTAACTCGATTCTCTTCATCAAAACCCTTTGGAAAGGAGAACTTTGGTGGAGAAAATAAGAAAGCGTGGACCAGATCAACCAAATATTAATATAGAACAACAGGCTAGCCAGAACAGTAAAGAAAAGTACTTGTGGGGCTTAAGTTCAATTTACAGGCCGGTCATACAATTGTAAACATATTTCGCTTGTTTTGTTGAATGTATGCTAATTAACCACGAGCTAGAATGTTTGCTAACAAGAGCAAAATGGTTCATGTACGGTCTAAACAAAGTTGACTTATTTTTACGTGTAGGAGCTGGAGTGTCGAATACAGTGTCTTATCCTTGACCATCTGTATATTTAAATCTTTGCCAGGTATTTGTAATATGTTTATGTATATTTACTGTGTACCTTTTGTAATGTGTTTTTGATATGATAGCTAGTCAGTTCTACTTTTGCATTGAGGAAATGGGTTGTGATGTGGGTTTATTAGCGTTAGTAACGTTATGTCTGTAAAGCTATATGATCACATTGTTTAATTTGACACTACCCTTTTATTGATAAATGTGGCGAAGACGGAGCTGGAGTGTCCAATATCATGTCTTATCCTTGATCCTCTTATCCTCTGAATGTTTAAATCTTTGCCCGACGATTATGCAATAAACTGCAGTCACCCGACGTTTTGTGTGAGAATCTTTAATGGAAGCTGACACTTCTCTACTTTGAAGATGATCAAGACCTAGGAAGAGTATGACACTGGAACGCCTGAATGCATTGGCTATGCTCTCTATGGAGAAAAAAGTAATCTAAAACATCCCTCACTTTAGTTAAGTAATTTAGAGGTTTGCCACTGAGAATGACAGAATGGCCAAAAAAATAAGATGCCAGACACACACACACAACGTTCCCCTGACCCAATTTGTTTTTGTAGTTGACTTTAGTAAGATGTTATTGTGTAAGAATGCCTCACGTGCTTAACATTGACATTTAATAAATACTTACTATTTAGCAGAACACTGGTGTCCTGCAGTTAGTGTTTAAATGTATTTGTGAAGCTGACTGAAAATGGTACAGCCCCACCTAGACTATTTTTCACCAGCCGCCACTGGTAAGCAGTTATTATTTCAATGACACTCAGTTCTTGATTTGCTACATTGCTAATGAACATGAAACACCATGCAATTATCGTTCATTACAGCAGGGGAGGGGAAGCGCCTATCCATGACTAGGTGCTAATGCTAACTAGAAACTAGATAACTCCATATGGAATAATTAGCGATACGGTGACGCCGTCACATAGATTAATTAGCTGTGTACAAGCGCAATCCATGGCATTCAAACTGACATTTTGGCGTTGCAATGGAAGCGAAATGCACCGTAGTTAGGTGCCGAAAAATGGGGCTAATAATATTAATAATAAAACTTAAGGATAACAGTATATGATCGCGTCTTACGAGGCAATCACATAATAACCAGACGGAGTCATTCAGCAAGCCAAGAAAGTCAGTATAGCCTACTAACATAACTTGCAATTACACATCAACACTAGATGGTGGTATATGCCCGTGAAATCGCTCTCCAAATCAAATCCCTCTCCCCTTAATTTCAATGGGGCCAAAAACCGATTAAAATAATAATAATAAATATAGCACATGAACTGATCACTTAGCTGTATGTAAGCGCAATAGACTGCAATACCCAAGACTTGTGGGCACTGGAATCGATTGGGTCAAAACTGCGGGCGTAGTTAAGGCGCCAAACATAGGCCTAATAATAATAAAAACAAGAAATGCATTTCCACGAGAAAATGCGATGTGATTGTGTTTCCACCATCAGCGACCAGGCAGTGCGGGTGGCCAGCCCCTAAAATAACCATTGCAGCTCTACTACCTCCTCGTGTGTTGGTGGACAACGCTGAACTGAACACAAGTGTAAACTAAACACCCACTTGGGGCCAGTTGCAACATCTGACTCCTTCCATTCACATAAATATTGTGAACTACACTCACTGGCCACTTTATTAGGTACACCTTGCTAGTACCGGGTTGGACCCCCTTTTGCCTTCAGAACTGCCTTAATTCGTGGCTTAGACTCAACAAGGTGCTGTAAATATTCCTCAGAGATTTTGGTCCAAATTGACATGATAGAATCCCTCAGTTGCTGCAGATTTGTCAGCTGCACATCCATGATGCAAATCTCTCGTTCCACCACATCCCAAAGGTTCTCTATTGGATTGAGATCTGGTGACTGTGGAGGCCATTTGAGTACAGTGAACTCATTGTCATGTTCAAAAAACCAGTTTGAGATGATTTGAGCTTTGTGACATGGCGCATTATCCTGCTGGAAGTAGCCATCAGAAGATGGGTACACTGTGGTCATAAAAGGATGGACATGGTCAGCAACAATACTCAGGTAGGCTGTGGCGTTTAAACGATGCTCAATTGGTACTAAGGGGCCCAAAGTATGCCAAGAAAATATCCCCCACACCATTACACCACCACCACCAGCCTGAACCATTGATACAAGGCAGGATGGATACATGCTTTCATGTTGTTTACGTTCTGACCCTACCGTCCGAATGGCGCAGCAGAAATCGAGACTCGTCAGACCAGGCAACATTTTTCCAATCTTCTATTGTCCAATTTTGGAGAGCCCGTGCGAATTGTAGCCTCAGTTTCCTGTTCTTAGCGGACAGGAGTGGCACCCGGTGTGATCTTCTGCTGCTGTAGCCCATCTGCTTCAAGGTTCAACGTGTTGTGCCTTCAGAGATGGTCTTCTGCATACCTTGGTTGTAATGAGTGGTTATTTGAATTACTGTTGCCTTTCTATCATCTTGAACCAGTCTGGCCATTCTCCTCTGACCTCTGGCATCAACAAGGCATTTTCGCCCAGAGAACTGCCGCTCACTGGATATTTTCTCTTTTTCGGACCATTCTCTGTAAACCCTAGAGATGGTTGTGCATGAAAATACCAGTAGATCAGCAGTTTCTGAAATACTCAGACCAGCCCGTCTGGCACCAACAACCATACTATGTTCAAAATCACTTAAATCACCTTTCGTCACCATTCTGATGCTCTGTTTGAACTTTACCAGGTCATATTGACCATGTCTACATGCCTAAATGCATTGAGTTGCTGCCATGTGATTGGCTGATTAGATATTTGCGTTAATGAGCAGTTGAACAGGTGTACCTAATAAAGCGGCCAGTGAGTATATGTCATATGTAGTAATCTTTAAAGGTGCTTGCAGACTGAGCCAACATAGGCCAACAGACGCCAACAGACACCAACAACCAACAGTGTTGGGTAGGTGTGCGCCGTGCTTATGTGTTTGTTGGTGTCTGTTGGGTGATGTTTTTTCTGATTCAGATTGAATTGGTGTTGGTTTGAGTTGTGGATGGTTTGACCGGTGTGTGTGGATTTCCAACAAACTCAAAAGATTACTGCATAAGGCTGTCACCGTAGCAATATAGAACGTTGCCATGAGAACCTCCACTCAAGTCATTTGTGCGCGCTGTACTAACTTCAGACGAACGTTTTCAATGTGTCCAGTTTCAAATGTAACGTCCGCTAGCTTTTATCAACAGTCAAAAAAAGAGAAGTATTTACAAGTATAAGGCTACTTTTTGGACTCCTGAAAGAGAGGACATTCTAGTTGATCAGTGGGAAAGTCGGACAGTGCTGTATGACGTGAGCTCCAAAGGCTTTTCAAACCGCAATTACCGGTGTTGTGCCATCCAGCAAATTGATGAGAAGATCGGGACAACGGGTAAGTAATTAAAACGGCCAACTTATGTAGCTAGCGTACGTTAGGTAAAGATATATAATGTTGTTTATAAAAGTATGTTTGTTACAGAAAATGAAGTCAAAAAGAAAATGGAGAGTTTAAGAACACAATATAACTGTAGCAGCTATTTAAAAGTGCCAGCCTCAGGCAGTGAAGGTGGTGGACGTACTGCAAGACAGGACTGGTTCCTGTCCCATTTGAGATTTCTCCAGAAGCACGTGAGAGGCAATCCTTGTCGAACATGTCTGAAAAGGTAGTCATTTATTAAACATAACATCAACAAATTAAGATGTTTTAAATTAGGTAATAAACACAAGGTATAATAAAAGCAGACTGGACTATGAACTCTACCATAATTTATTAAACTTAAGTAGATTGGTTTTAGGTTGCCTATAGCTTGTCCCATTGCCAAGGAACAGCACTAGCTGAGTTAAAGTAGAGATTGAGGTTTTCTCTACTCTCTTTTGCACGTTGGGTGGGGTTTGTAGAGGGTGGCAAGGCAGCCTGTGAGATGGAAGGATCCTGCCTCCATGTGCCAGGTATAAAGCTGTGGTTGGGCCCCTCTTGGCCTACAATGCTGTAGCGGTACAGATCTCCACACTTTTCTCGCAGGTAGTTGTGCAAAGCACAACAGGCTAGCACCATTTGCTCAACTACATCTGGCCTGAGATTGACTGTGGTAAAAAAAAACACGCCAGCGATTGGCAAATATGCCAAATGCATTTTCTACTGTGCGACGTGCCCTGGACAACCTGTAATTAAAAACAAGCTGCTCAGTTGCCAGCCCCCTTCTGGCATATGGCTTTCAACAAATAGGATTTCAGTGGGAATGCTTCATCTGCTACAATGCTACAATGCAAAAGGGGGCTGTTTTACCAAAACCTGGGAATAAAGCAGGCTCAGGTGTGTTGGCAGTCTGCCTCTCCAGAGATTCCTGTTGGGAACATCCCCTGAAAACTTCACCATCAGAAACCTGACCATTGCAGCCAATGTCAATATATAGAAATTTGTAATTGCTGTCAACTAGTGCCATCAGCCCAATGGAATTAAAATGTTTGTAATTGAAGTACTTCAAGCCACTGTTTGGTGGAGGACGAATGGCAATGTGCTTCCCATCGGTAGTATTTGGACACTGAAAGAAGAGAAAATATGGAATAAGAGACTTGGAGGACTGTAGTGTTTAGCTTTTAGTAGAACACATGTAATAAATTAAATAGCTATAATGTTCTTTGAAGTAATACATTTTCTACAATTATGTTACAGGATAATATAAGTGACATCAGTATGGTTGAAGACAAGGAAGAAGAGGACATAATAATGGAAGAGGAAGAAACGTCAGCCACTCCCGCCTGCCAGTACCTCTTCTATTAAAAAAAGAAAAGAAAATCAGTTGCTCAAAAAGAAGACCTGTGCATTCTCGAGACAATCAAAAACACGTTACACGGAGCACCACATTGCACAGCCACCAGCACCTTTAGCAGTAGACAGCATTTGAATATACTGTCTGTATTTGGAACGTGAATTAAGGGAAATTACAGATCCACAACATCTCAAATGTGTCCAGTATCAATTTAGCCAAATTTTGTACAGGCCAGTGATTCAGCCTCCTTCACACCACAGTGAATTTGGCCCAGAATTTTGTAATGGATATATGCATGCCCTATCAGCACCACCCACCACACCACAGTTTTACATGCCACCACCACTTAAAATCTTTTGTGATAATGTCAAGTCAGTTCACTTATATTCTTGATTATTTGGATAAACTATTTATACAAATACATATTCATCTATTTATTGATAAATCATTATTTAAATAGTTACACAATGTGTTATATTGGTGTTATTTTTGTTTAATTAAAAAGTACTATAAATTATATTATTAATTGCTTGTAATGTTTTATATGACAATAGTATATTACCTTACATAATTGTCATTACATAATGACCGTAGTCATTACATAATGACTATAGCCATTTTTGAAATTAGTATTTTATGGCATGAGAAGTGTCAGCTAAATAGTTTAATTTCTTGAAAATCTTAACATGAAGAGCTGCCACCCACCTTTAGGTACTTTTCACGAAGAACATCGTAGATGGCTCTACATGTTTCTGGAATAAATTCCCTTATTGTTGAACATCGGATACGGAACAGGTAGGATAAACTCTGGAAACTTTCTCCTGGGGAAAAAAAGGGTAAGATTATCAGTGAACGTTATTTTTGTGGCTTATCAAACCTGTCTTGTTACACTATCATTTATTGTATCACTTTGAAGGTCAAAATCTACCTGTTGCTAAAAAACGACTATCAGTCATTTGCCGGGGGAGATGCAGTCTGAAATTAGTGTTCTGTCATCTTATCATGGGAATTACCATTTCAAGAATTTGCTTAAATTGTTCGGGGGCAAAGCGAGAGAAATTTTCAAAACCAGGGCCATCCTCTAATTGTAGTTCATGGCACATATTTGGATATGCTCCTTGATTCTGCCGCCGTAGCAACCAATGCTTACTCCACACCCTTCGTCTTTTTCTTCTCCGTTCAATATGACCAACAATGCGCAAACTCAATAGAAATAAAATTTGTTCCAGTACATATATCAGGTCTTCCTCCATTTTCAAAGTGATTGAAGTTATTCAATCAAATAGTGTATCTAACCCAGATACTAGCTGCAGCTAGCTATTTTCAAGCATCTAAAATAATATCAAATAATAAAATAATACCGGTTACAGGTCAGATAGGCCTATACACATATATAATATAGGATAGATAGACATATAACAATATATAGACAAGGTAATTAATTTGGTTATTTAGCTAATAATAATAGTCTATTTGCTCAAACCTCCTAAACTGTTGGTGTTTGTTGAAGCAGTTTGGAAGTGACAGTTTGTTGTTTGCCAACATTCTAACAACAGCCAACATTAGAATGTTGGTGTTCTTTGGTGTCTGTTGGCCAATGTTGGTTCAGCCTGCAACCACCTCAAGGTGAGACACCACAGGTGAATAGGGTAATTTTTTTAACTAATGGATATCACCATAGAACTTTCCCTGTTGATTACATGAAGACAAACACTTTTAGTATTACAAGTTTTCTTTAATTGTATGTTTAAATATGCAAATATTGCTGTATCTAATTATATATGTGCTAATTTGCATATATTTCCATAACAGAAATCTTAACATTGGTTAAAGCCAGGTGCAAACTTATTGGTTCCTTCTGATGACATATCAGAGTCAAAAGGTTTTACAGAGGATTTTTGGATATCTCTTTTCATCACTCCATAAATCATAAAATACTGTCAACAGCCATAAAAAAAACTATATTGCCATGTTTTTGGGAATAAAATGCTATTAGGTTATGGCTGACATATAAACAAACCCTTCTGTACGAACCTTCGGAATATAGATAGCAATACAACTGCAAAGTTTGGTGTATGTAAGTGCTACTTATGTGGAGATATCGGTCTCAGAAAATTTGAAAAAACTCATTGCGAAAACCTAAAAAGTTCTTTGCACAATCCTCGTGTGTTAGTTTCCAGCTGTTGTATTCCTGTTCTGTGATCTTTTTATCTTTCCTTGCACTTTCTTTTAAAACACAGGAATGGCAATATAATGATAGTACCTCAAAGTCTATAACTAGCCCTGTCATAATGTCCATGCACACATCAATTCCATAGATTGAACTTGAAGTGAAGCCCCTTTTTTGCCATGTTCCATCAAAAGACATGCTGATATTGATAACAGCATTTTTGTTCTCCCTCTTCATTTCTGCTACATCTGGATCAATGTCCACATAAGCCAATCTGACCTGCTCCCTAGTCCTGTCCATTGACTCCACTCCTCTCTCTATCTCTGCCACTAAAGTAAAAAATACATATTAGCAAAATACACAAGCAAATTAGGCTACATTACCTCCAGGGTTGCAAGCTTTCTGATTTATCTCAATAGGAATCATATACAGGTACATTGTGCAGTGAAATGCTTAGTGACTAGCTCTAGAGAGGTGCAAATAAAATAATAAGATGAAGTACTATACTAATAATAGATACAAATAAAGACAGTCTTATTTCAATATACACAGGATAGGATGTTATACCTCTCCGGGAACCATCACCTTATCGTGGTGGAGAGGTTTGTGTGTCCCTATGAACCTGGGGGCTGTGTTGTCTGGAACCTTGTGTTCCTGGTAGGGTCTCCCATGGCAAATTGGTCTCGGGCGAGGGGCTGGACAAAGAATGGTTCAAAAACCCTCATGGATAGAACTATAAGCGAGGGATTCCCTTCTGGAGCCAGGCCCAGGAGGAGGACCCGTCAGCGAGCGCCTGGTGGCCGGGCTTGCCACGGAGCCCGGCCGGGCATAGCCCGAAAAAGCAACGTGGACAACACCAACGTCTCGCCTTCTCCGTCCCGTGGGCTCACCACCCGCGGGAAAAACCAAGGGGGTCGGGTGCGCTGCCAGAAAGGTGGCAGTGAAGGCAGAGGTTTTCGACGGATCGGACCCGGGTGGCAGAAGCTGGCTTTGGGGACGTGGAACGTCACCTCTCTGGGAGGGAAGGAGCCGGAGCTTGTGCGGGAGGTGGAGCGCTACCAGCTGGATCTGGTGGGGCTTACCTCTACGCACAGCCTCGGCTCTGGATCCTCACTTCTGGATAGGGGTTGGACTCTATTCTTCTCCGGAGCTCCCCAGGGTGAGAGGCGCAAGGCTGGTGTGGGGATACTCACGAGTCCCCGGCTAAGTGCCTCTATGTTGGAGTTTACCCCAGTGGACGAGAGGGTCGCCTCCCTACGCCTGCGGGTCATGGGGGGGGAAACTCTGACTGTTGTCTGTGCCTATGCACCAAACAGCAGTTCGGAGTATTCGGCCTTTTTGGAGACCCTGGATGGAGCCTTGTATGGGGCTCCTGAGGGGGACTCTGTAGTCTTGCTGGGGGACTTCAACGCACATGTGGGCAATGATGGAGACACTTGGAGAGGCGTGATTGGGAGCAACGGCCTCCCTGATCTGAACCTGAGTGGTGGCTTGTTATTGGACTTCTGTGCTAGTCATGGAATGGCCATAACAAGCACCCTAGGCAGAAGGTCGATGATCGATTTTGTTATCGTATCATCGGACCTGAGGCCATATGTTTTGGACACTCGGGTGAAGAGGGGGGCAGAGCTGCCAACTGATCACCATCTGGTGGTGAGTTGGGTCAGGTGGTGCGGGAAGCCTCTGGACAGACCTGGTAAGCCCAAACGTGTAGTGCGGGTGAACTGGGAACGTCTGGAGGAGTCCCCGGTCCGGGAGGCCTTCAACTCACACCTCCGGCGGGGCTTCTCTGGCATCCCTGTGGAGGCTGGGGGCATTGAACCGGAGTGGGCGATGTTCAAAGCCTCCATTGCTAAAGCTGCGTCTGAAAGCTGTGGTCTCAAGGTCTTAGGTGCCTCAAGGGGTGGAAACCCTCGAACATCCTGGTGGACACCGGTGGTCAGGGGAGCCGTCCGATTGAAGGAGGAGGCCTTCCGGGATATGCTATCCCGGGAGACTCCGGAGGCAGTTGCAAGGTACCGACAGGCCCGAAGGACTGCAGCCTCGGCCGTGGCAGAGGCAAAGCAGCGGGTGTGGGAGGAGTTCGGAGAAACCATGGAGAAGGACTTTCGGCTGGCACCAAAGCGGTTCTGGACGGCCATCCGACACCTCAGGAGGGGAAAGCAGGGAACCATCCAAGCTGTATACAGTAAGGATGGGACGTTGTTGACCTCAACTGACAAGGGGATTGGGAGGTGGAAGGAACACTTTGAGGAACTCCTGAACCCGACAAACCCACCCTACATAGTAGAGACAGGGCTGGAGGATGATGGGGGATCAGCATCAATCTCCCTGGCGGATGTCACTGAGGTAGTCAAACAACTCCACAGTGGCAAAGCCCCAGGGGTGGATGAGATTGATGAGAGGGGACCGGAGAGTGTGTGCCAACAACAGAGGCATCACATTACTCAGCCTCCCCGGGAAAGTATACTCCAGGGTGCTGGAAAGGAGGGTTCGACTGATAGTCGAACCTCGGATTGAGGAGGAACAATGCGGTTTCCGGCCTGGTCGTGGAACAACGGACCAGCTTTTTACCCTCGCGAGGATCTTTGAGGGGGCCTGGGAGTATGCCAATCTGGTCTACACGTGTTTTGTGGATTTGGAGAAGGCGTATGATCGGGTTCCCCGGGAGATACTGTGGGAGGTGCTGTGAGAGTATGGGGTGAGGGGGTCTCTACTTAGGACCATCCAATCTCTGTACTCCCAAAGCGAGAGCTGTGTCCGGGTCTTCGGCAGTAAGTCGGACTCGTTTCCGGTGAGGGTTGGCCTCCTCCAAGGCTGCGCTTTGTCACCTATCCTGTTTCTGGTATTCATGGACAGGATCTCACGGCGTAGCCGCGGGGAGGGGGCTGCGGGTTGGTGGGCAGAGGATTGCATCACTGCTTTTTGCAGATGATGTGGTCCTGATGGCATCATCGGTCTGCGACCTGCAGCACTCATTGGATCGGTTCGCAGCGGAGTGTGAAGCGGCTGGGATGAGGATCAGCACCCCCAAATCTGAGGCCATGGTTCTCAGCAGGAAACCGATGTATTGTCTACTCCAAGTAGGGAATGAGTCTTTACCCCAAGTGAAGGAGTTCAAGTATCTCGGGGTCTTGTTCTCGAGTGAGGGGAAAATGGAACGAGAGATGGGCCGGAGAATTGGAGCAGCGGGTGCGGTGTTGCAGTAGCTTTATCGCACCGTTGTGATGAAGAGAGAGCTGAGCCAGAAGGCAAAGCTCTCAATCTACCGGTCTATCTTCGTTCCTACTCTCACCTATGGTCATGAAGGGTGGGTCATGACCGAAAGAACGAGATCGCGGATACAAGCGGCGGAAATTAGTTTCCTCCGGAGGGTGGCTGGAATCTCCCTTAGGGATAGGGTGAGAAGTTCAGCCATTCGTGAGGGACTCTGAGTAGAGCCGCTGCTTCTTTGCATAGAAAGGAGCCAGTTGAGGTGGTTCGGGCATCTAGTAAGGATGCCACCTGGCCGCCTCCCTAGGGAGGTGTTCCAGGCAAGTCCAGCTGGGCGGAGGCCGCGGGGCAGACGCCGCGGGGCAGACCTAGGACCAGGTGGAGGGATTATATCTCCACACTGGCCTGGGAACGCCTTGGAATCCCCCAGTCAAAGCTGGTTAATGTGGCCCGGGAAAGCGAAGTTTGGGATGCCCTGCTGGAACTGCTACCTCCGCGACCCGACCCCAGACAAAGCAGATGAAGATGATGATGATGATGATGACATTTAACCTTATGAGTATATTATATGTTAAACAACACTATTTGACCAAGAAATTTTTATTTTGTGCTTACACAGCACATTAGCATAATGCTAGCATAGACAGTGTATTTACTAACAATATTTTCAGTCTATATAAAGCATTACATACAACTATATTTCATGTGGGCCAAAAATAACTCCTGGTCTAATTTTTAAACGTGTGGTGTTGTTTTTTATCAGTTAACTTGTCTTTATTTTTTATTTATTTCACTTATGTTTTTTTAACTATCATGTATTCCACCTTATATGAGTATATATTTTTCAATTTTGCAATGTCTGTAAAGGGGTGGGGAAACAGTCAACAATCCTTTTTTCCTTATTCCTGAGCAATGTAACTATCCCACTCATAGCAGACACTGCTGGACAGAAAAAGTAATTTGGGGGTTTGATACACTTTTCTTTAATTGATCTACTTCGCTTAATGGTTTATCTCCTGCGGCCCACTTCCATGTTTAAATGATACTGATATTAGTTATTAGACTATTTCTCTGTTTTGCATACCAGATATTATTTGATTATGAACCCCAACCAATATTTGATCCTATTGATCATTTAATGTCCAAATGGTAACTAACACCTGTGGATTAAAAATGTAGTGATCCATTCAGAATTATGACTGTTACATAATGCAATCATGTAACGATTATTTCGATTTCTAGTAATCCCGTATCCGTCATAAGCAAGAGACTAGTGGGTATATAGCTTCCCAATATCCTCTCTTATCATGGAAGGTTCTGATCATTTGGAAAATAGTTGTAATTATATGATTTTGTGTTTCCCTCAAACTCAACTACTGTTGGTGTTGTTCTAGTCACATAATAGGATCGCTCTTCACATACCTGTATGTCTAAAAGAAGAAGAATGGTAACTTTTTTTGAGTCAATGTTTAATTTTAGGTCATTTCCTGTAGGGCGGTTTCTGTGCCATGGCCAATACGAAAGCCTGACTGAAATTTCTCTAGAGTGCAGTTTTCCTGCATGTGATTGTAAAGATGTTCAAAAACTTATTTTTCTAGTATTTTACTTAGGAAAGGTAAATTAGAAATCGGCCTGAAGTTATTGAATACGGTACTGTCTAATTTAGATTTTTTAAGCAATGGCTTAATTAATGAAATTTTTAATGGCTCTGGAAAAATTCCTGTTTGTAATGAGCAGTTTACAATTTCTACCACTTTAAAGTTGGAAAAAAAAATACATAAAAGGATAAATGTTTTTTTCTTTTTTTAACAATTCATAAAATACAAAGTGAGGGAAAAGCAAATCTGTATCAAATCAACATTTGGTGTGACCACCCTTCGCCTTCAAAACTGCATCCCCTGCAGTTATGCACAGTACTGTATATACTCCCATTTCACCAGCACTAGAATTATTTAATTAATTTATACAGGGTTGCCTGACTGAAACAAAGCCTCTTTTGCAGCAGTGCCCTGTTTAGTGGGCAGTTCATCAAACAAAACAAAAATAATGAGAATATTTAAAACTAGAAAATGCATTTCCATGAGCAAATATGGATGTGATGCGTCCAGTGATTGGACTGACCGCCTTACTGCAGCACAAGTGGACTATGCTACAGACCCCGTTTCTTGACGGGTTTTTAAAACGTGTCTTTGGCGAGTGGCTCACCTACCCAGTTGTAAACATTTAGTGAGTTATTGTAAAGGAGAGTTCGGCTTTTTGTGCGTTTTTACTGTAAAGAACTATTAGTAGCCTAATAGTATTCGATAACACAAATTCCAGACTGATCATTAGTTTTGTGAATCATTTATAATTTAATTTATAATATGTTTATTTATTGACACCTTCACTTTTATAAAGGTTTATCAAGCCCTTAAATTAATTAAATAAACCTATCCTAATTTTGGCTGATGATCAAATCTCCAAATAAATCCATTTCGCTTTTGTTGCGTGACAATCATTGGCGTGTCTAAGGGGGGGGACCCGATGGGGCCACGGCCCCATCTGAAATCTGATGGGCCCCCGCTGGTGCAACTAAACAAAATTTTCTGTGCTCTCAAAATCTTTACGATATTTAGTTTCCTCTTAACTATTTGAAAAATATTGGAGTATTTTAATTAGTGGTGGAGTAAGAGCTGCAAATAGCACTTGTTTAAATGTATACTTTCTTTAATCAATTTGCGACTCACCTGTCACTCAGTTTGTAAAAGGGTGTCTGTTTATCTTTATTATGGTGAAGAAAATAACATGTTAAACTGATGTTATCAATACCCCTGTCTATTTTGGTTTGACTATAAGGTCTTATTAGTTTTCCAAGAACACTTAAAACATTCTGGGTTGGGCTATACTCAGGCATGTTAGAAAGTAGGCAAGCGAAGCACCTCCTATAGACAAATCCGTTAGGTTTAGGACAGACTTGATAATGTTCCTATAACTAGTCAAGAACAACTGCAAATTACAGGATATTTTACTTCAGTTCTAATACCGTTTTCCATATGGCCATATTTTTCTCTATAGAAACTTATTAATTCATGTCTTTATATGAGCTGGGACATGTACAAAACATAAGTGGCCAGGCACATACAGGTGAATAGGGTAAAAATGTTAACTAATAGATATCACCATGAAACCTCCCCAGTTGATAACGTACATTAAGATAATTATTATTCGTATTACAAGTTTCTGAAATTGTATGTTTCAATATGAAAATTATGCATATTGCATATTTCCAGAACAAAATCTGAATATTGGGTAAAGCTAGGTTAAAAGTTATTGTTTCATTTCGTTGACATATACTAAGTCTTTTACAAAAGGATATTTGGATATGTCTTTATCACTCAATAAATAAATAAAATACTGTCAACAGCCATAGAAAAAGCTTTGACATGTTTTAGGGATAAAGCGTTTTATAAATCAGGCTATAAATGATATATGAACAAACCCTTCTGTAAAAGCTTTCAGAAAATAGATAGTAATACAGCTGGAACGTTTAGTGTATTTAAGTGGAGATTTCGTTTTCACTAAGAGAAAAGATTGAGAAAACCACTTTCAGAAATCTACACCGGCCAATGGGATAGCGTGTTTAGGTTTAAACCCTCCTTTGTACTTTCACAATTGGTTACTGAAACAAAGGAAATTACCATATTTAGATTTGATAATTGTGCTCCAGGAAATTAGCTTTACAGAGATATGCTACACTATATTGATTTGTTAAACCTTTTACGTAACCGGTGGGCAAACATGCAATAACGTCCCTGTGTTTGACAAATGTTCTAAACATATCCTATGTAAATCTTTACAACCATTCACCGAACAAAACCAAGCAGGCATACCTTACTACACGATCCAAATCTTCGTCGAAACCAGACATTTTCAGCATGTAGGTCACTACTAGTTGAATGTTGTTTCACGTAGCAGCGGTAGTGATGTGTCATTCATGAACGATTCGTTAATTTTTAACGAATCTTCAAAATGACTCGGGACTAAAGAGTAGTCTTAAGCCTGGTTTATACTTCTGCAAAGCAACACGTAAACATTCTGCGTAATTTCAAAGAGCAGGGATTTCTGGGAAAGCGTAGCTCACCGAGGCCCGCCGACGTTTTTATGGGGAGTCCTCCCAAATCCTAACAGCACGTCGCGCGAAGTGTCTTCTCAGTGCGTCAAATAATCGCTGATTGGTTGAGCAGGGTAGGAAGCAAGTAGATATTCGGTAATATTTATCTAACCAAATTAAAACGTAGATGACACAATGAACTGGAGCAGATAGGCTGATTTTCAATAGCCTTCGAATCATATTAGTGGTTTTCTATGCACTTAGCTTGTATGTGTACTTAGCCTATGTATATATGTTATAAGCTATATGTTACAACTGTTTTCTAAATTGGGCAGCATGGTGGCTCAGTGGGTAGCCTCACAGCAAGAAGGTCCTGGGTTCAATCCCCACCTGACTCAAGGGTCTTTCTGTGTGGAGTTTGTGTGTTCTCCCCGTGTTTGCGTGGGTTTCCTCCGGGTACTCCGGTTTCCTCCCACAGTCCAAAAACATGCAGGTTAATTGATGACTCTAAATTGTCCGTAGGGGTGTGAATGTGAGTGTGAGTTGTTGTCTGTCCCTGTGTCGGCCCTGTGATAGACTGGCGACCTGTCCAGGGTGTACCCCGCCTCTCGCCCTGTGTCAGTTGGGATAGACTCCAGCCCCCCCGCGACCCTGCATAGGATAAGCGGTATAGCTAATGGATGGATGGATGTTTTCTAAATTGTTTGATAAACTGTATATGAATATATTGTACAGCACTTTGGTCAGCTCTGCTTGCTTTAAATGTTTTCGATAAATAAACTTGATTTGATATAAGAAAATATGAAAAGCTGTGAGCAACCTTGGGTCTCTTTGTTTATACTTTCGCGGGACATGAACGGGAGTTTCCGTGTCTGTGCTTCTTCTACGGTTTTCTGTACATTCTGGATTACTGAATACGACATTGCTAGATAGTGGGCTCGTTAAACTTACGTTGAAGTATGTAGGCAAACTACCGTGCAAACGTAAGCGCCAAATGAATGTTTACATTCGCTAACGCGATCACGCAGAAGTATAAACTAGGCTTCAGAGAGTGATTCGTTCATTTTGGTCGCGCATGAGCAACAACAGTTGTGTTTGAATCATTAGTTAATTTCGTTCAGCATGGGTTTATAGGAAACAGAAAAGAATAGTTCCGTGAAAATTTAACCAACGAATCGACCCGAAGACCCATTTGAGGGGTGAACTACTCTTTTCTCTTTCCTATACTGAGCCTATGGGGCTGTCGTGCAAATTGAACGAACGACTCAGACCCGAAGACCCAGTCGGGGGGACTGGGTCTTCGGGTCTGAGTCGTTCGTTCAATTTGCACGACAGCCCCATAGGCTCAGTATAGGAAAGAGAAAAGAGTAGTTCACCCCTCAAATGGGTCTTCGGGTCGATTCGTTGGTTAAATTTTCACGTGATAGATAGGCTCGGCATAGAAAAGAGAAATGTTTGGTTCGCCATAGTTATGATTGACTCACTATGATAATTAAGTCCCCTAAAAGCAGTTGCAATATACTATTTTACTGAAACGTGACGTATTGTATTTAGCCAAAAACTCTTGACATCTAACAGTTGATGTAATATTGATATAACTTTAAGATGTAGCCTATTTATTTATTATCAGGTTGTAACTTTTTGCATTTAGCAATAACGTGCTGTGTACACACCCTTAAACACTCTACTAAATAAAATGTTAAACACAAATAAATAAGTAAAATCACACCATACAGCCAAATAACAATCACACTCGCTAAGCCTAGCAGAGTAGCAGTCACGTGAAAAGTGAACGAAAGACTCGAAAGACAGGAAACAGAAATGAGTAGTTCACCCTTTGATTGGGTCGGAGTCGCTCGTTCGGTTTTCAGGTGACAGCCGCATAGGCACAGTAGGCCTATAAGAAAGAGAAAAGAGTAGTTCACTGCTAAACTGGGTCTTCTGGCCTGAGTCAGTCACGTAATAGCTGCATAGGCACGAGAGATCAAGAAACATAAATTAGCAGTTCCCCCTTAGGGACTGAGTCTTTCGTGCACTTGTAACGTGACTGCTTCACGCTGAAATTATGACTACGTTCATAAGTGATCGTTATTGATTTTTGATTATTACACATTAGTTTAAATGCATTAAACCTCCCCCCTCCCCCCCCCCCCCCGAAACAGTCGGCGCCAACGACAGGTTTATTCCAAAATCTTACATCCGTTCAGCCAGATTACTGTCTCGTTATATTTTTTGAAATCGGGAAACAGAGCCTGTTTGTTGCATCTTTATTGACACAACCAACTACTCTTATTTCTGTCAATAGGCCTCAATAATATTTGTGAGAGAGATTTTATTTTGAAAGTAGGAGAGCTCTGTTACTGTATAAAACAGCAGAGAATGTTAGTCAGATATGTTCCCTTAGCGAGTTTTAAATGTTGAAGTTGTTTTCTAAGTGTTCGGCGAATTTTATCACTGTCTAGTTATATTTTTTAAATGGGAAACAGAACCTGTTTGTTGCGTTTTTATTGAAACAACCAACTAGGCCCAGTGGTGGCTGGTGAAAAATATTCTAGGTGGGGCTGTGCCATGTTCTGTTAGCTTCACCAATACAATTTATCAACTGCAGGATACCAGTGCAAAAAATGGCATTTGCGTGAGGGCATCCAGCTAGCCAAGTCTTCTTCTTGTACCAACTTTGTGAGAAGCCTCGAGTGTACTTGTCTTTACTGTTCTGTTGTTGTACTTTAATGTTTGGTTGATCTTGTCCAAGTTCTTTAACTCTTATTTTTTCCACCAAAGTTGTCCTTTCAAAAGGGTTCTGATGAAGCGATAAAATCGACTTAGCAGGTACCTGATCTCTGCGCTCATCATGGTCTTCTTCTCTCTGAATCCTATGGCAGATCACGAAACCAACTTTCTCTACCCCAGGCGAACTCTGATTAGGGAAGTAAACTTACAGCCTTTCTGGCAGCAGATTCGATGACGCTGATTGGCTAAATTTACGTTGCTAATGTTGCTATGTGCATTTCTTTGGTCAGCAATTGGCTGGTGCTGCTGCACTGAATGTGCCGTTTTTCTACTGCCCCAGAAGCGCTAGCTAGAGAGAGGGGATGAACCATAGACATAGATACGTCTATGGGATGAACAGTCAACTAATTTTACTCCAAATATGATTTATATATTACACGTTTTTGTGCATTTAAACACATTTGCTTAAAATAAGTAATTATTGTTTATTAAAAAAAACTGGGAGAGCCAGGGAGGGCTGTGTCCTACCGCCCTCTGCTGGCGAGTTGCCACTGACTAGGCCTAAAGCCTACTGTTATTTCTGTCAAAGTATTATATTGTGAGAGATTTCATTTTTGAAAGTAGGAGCTGTTACTATAAGACAGCGAGAATGTTACTGTCAGATAGTGTTTCCCCGTCAATAAGAAAGAAAGCTCACGCATCTGTCACATTCATACTGCTGACTTGTTTCCCCAAAACCTGTAAGTCCTGTGATTGTCAGCCTGCTATCCCTACATTTGCCCATCGTTACAGGGGAACACATCCTCACACACAAGGAGGAGTCATTGATGCAGTTAACAACTGTTGTTCGGCCTAATAGCCAAGACAGTTGGCATACAAACGTAACATGCAAATACATAACATGAACGCTAGATGTCGGTATATGACCGTGAAAACGCTCCCCATTCAATTCAATAGGGGCAAAAAACAATTAAAAATAACAATAAAAAATATAACACGTAAACCAATCACTTAGCTACATGTAAGTGCACTAGACTGCATTGCCCAATACATGTGGGCACTGGAATGGAATCGATAGGGTCAAAACTGCGGGCGTAGTTAAGGCGCCAAAAATAGGCCTAATAACATGACTTTACGATAACAAGCTGTGATGCGTCATCACTGACACATAACATAAAAATGTATCTTCCAATAGAAATCATATTAAACTGAACCAATATTTGAATAAAAAATTGATAATTGGGTAGAAAAACTAAAATCCTATAGAAACATAAATAAATTAAAAGATTTAGGACTAAAGAATCCAATAAGTGAAATCCTTCAAGAACTCCATTAGGAACTTCCTTTTTATGCTTCAAACAAAATAAGACTTCCAAACCAATTTAATGCATACAAATGATTTAATTTGAGTTTACATTTATGGTCATTTACAAAACACTGATGGCAGAGTTACCAAAATACTGCAAGAATATCTCAGGGTGACCTTGGTAAAACTGTCCCAACAGACGTTTCTTCTCCTTAGCTGAAAAACTGGGGTTTTCATGGATGTTCTTTAGCAGATCCTGCAGTTCCTTGATAGTGGTCATCTGTGAGGAATCACCACAAGCCTGGCTTGATACTTTCTGACAGAACGTTGAGCCTTAAAAACAAGAAACAATCAGTAGCATAACAGTACTGATACAGTTGAAAAGAACAATTGCAGACGCAAAGAAAGAAAAAACTAAATGGCATTGTAATTTTAAAGGCCATTTAAAATTGTCTTACTCCATCTTGAGTATTTACTTAAGTTTTTGCGAATATCTAGTTATCTGAACACCAAGATTCAAAGGAAGCAACATTCAGTTGTAGTCCGAGTTGAGCAGGCCTGGCGCCACGAAGGGGTATTGCCCCCTCAGTTGTATTGTCTGCCCCCTCGGTTAAATTTAATATACTTTCATAAAGCAAAAAAAGCTAAAAGTTAGCTTGTTTGCTAGCGGAGGCTAACGTTAACAGTTTTATAAATACTTTGTGTTGTGATATCTGTGTCATAGTTACAGTGCTGTGAAAAAGTATTTGCCTCCTTACAGATTTATTCTGTTTTTGCTTCTTTGTCACTTACATTTTTCATATCAAACAAAAATTAATATCAGACAAAGACAGCCTGAGGGAATACAAAATGCAATTTTTAAATGATGATTTCATTTATTAAGGGAAAAAAAAGCTATCCAAACCAACCTGGCCCTATGTTATAAAAGTAATTGCCCCCTAAAACCTAATAACTGGTTGTGCCACCCTTGGCGGCAACAACTGCAATCAAGCGTTTGTGATTACTGGCAATGAGTCTTTCACATCGCTGTGGAGGAATTTTGGCCCACTCTTTGCAGAATTGTTTTAATTCAGCCACATTGGAGGGTTTTCGAGCATGAACGGCCTGTTTAAGGTCATGCCACAGCATCTCAATTGGATTTAAGTCCGGACTTTGACTAGGCCACTCCAAAACCTTCATTTTTTAAATTTTTTTTTAGCCATTCAGAGGTAGACTTGCTGGTGTGCTTCGGATCATTGTCCTGCTGCGTAACCCAAGTGCGCTTGAGCTTAAGGTCACGAACTGATGGCCGGACATTCTCCTTCAGGATTTTCTGGTAGAGAGCAGAATTCATGGTTCCATCAATTACGGCAAGTCGCCCAGGTTCTGAAGCAGCAAAGCAGCCCCAGACCATCACGCTACCACCACCATGTTTGACTGTCGGTATGATGTTCTTTTTCTGAAATGCTGTGTTAGTTTTACGCCAGATGTAACGGGACGCACACCTTCCAAAAAGTTCCACTTTTGTCTCGTCAGTCCACAGAATATTTTCCCAAGTCTTGGGGATCATCAAGATGTTTTTTGGCAAATGTGAGACGGGCCTTTGAGTTCTTTTTGGTCAGCAGTGGTTTTCGCCTTGAAACTCTCCCATGGATACCATGTTTGCCCAGTATCTTTCTTATTGTTGAATCATGAACACACCTTAACTGAGGCAAGTGAGGCCTGCGGTGCTTTAGATGTTGTTCTGGGTTCTTTTGTGACCTCCTGGATGAGTCGACGATGCGCTCTTGGAGTAATTTTGGTAGGCCGTCCACTCCTGGGAAGGTTCACCACTGTTCCATGTTTTCTCCATTTGTGGATAATGGCTGTCACTGTGGTTCGCTGGAGTCCCAAAGCCTTAGAAATGGCTTTGTAACCCTTTCCAGATTGATAGATGTCAATGACTTTGTTTCTCATCTGTTCTTGAATTTCTTCAGATCGGGGCATGATGTGTTGCTTTTTGAGATCTTTTAGCCTACTTCATGTTGTCAATCAGGTTCTATTTAAGTGATTTCTTGATTCTACAGTTCAGGCAGTAATCAGGCCTGGGTGTGGCTAGTGAAATTGAACTCGGTTTTCCAAAAAATGTGGTTAATCACAGTTAATTCATGATTTAACAAGGGGGGGCAATTACTTTTTCACATAGGGCCAGGTTGGTTTGGATAGCTTTTACAGATTTGTCAACACATACACAACTCTCAATACACTTGCAAATCTGAATACAGACGGATATTTTTTATGCACAGTTACAAACCTGATTACGCACACACGGATTTGGAATACACATTTGCAGATCACTGTACACATTCACAAGTCTCAGTACACATTTGTCAATCTGATTATGCACGCACGGATTGCGATACAGATACACAACTCTCCACTCGCATTTGCAAATAGTTTTGCTACAATAATGACCCTATACTCACTCAAATTGCATTTTCAAAGACTTCATCTTCAGTACTACGCTGTGCAGTGGACAATATTTAAATGCAATACGCGAATCAGCGCTAGGAGTCTATTACATTTGCATTTTCAAGTCACCACGCTCTCTTTGGGACAGAACATGAAAATTCAAATGCAATCTGTCAGTCCTCTCATCAAGGCGGGTCTTTAGTTAGGATGTCACTTCCTTGTTTAGTGACTTGCTTCATTTACCTTTAACCAATTTGTTGTTTGAGCTGCTATTTCGCAAGTCCTTAGTCATATTTTTGTGCTGCAAGTTCTATGTTTTTGCATTTAATAAAAGAAGTATATTTATTAAAATCTCCCTAATTATTCACAACGACAGCGCTGAAACGAAGAGAAGCAGGACAGCCATATAGCGGAACGCTGGCTGTGGGCTAATAGATTGGGCATAACTGCATTATTTTCAACTTTCACGTGCATGTTTACAGAATATTAATTATCAGAATCATACTGAATAAATAAACTTAAGCGCAATATGGGATATGGGTGATAATATGAAGGCAGGATTATAACACTTTAGATTGGACAAAGCTATTTAATTAGAAGGTGCATTATAAACGCTGGAAATTTCTTCTGGAAAAGGTTTTAATGTTTTCATAAACATTCACACCTCTAGTTTTAATAATGTTGCATTATAAATATGTGGCAATAGGTAGTGTTGCGCTTGTTTTTGGCAATTTTATTAAGGTGAGGTTGCTCATTTGTCTTTCAAGAGTTAGCCACACTGAGTCTTCATCTGTGCGGCAATGGCATATGGCTTAGCTGGTGCGGGAGACACGTCCACGTCGGTGCCAGAAATGGTAGAAAACATACTTTCTCTGTTCTGTCGCGAACCTCTGGCTATTTGACAGCAACATAATTTTGCTATTAACAAAGTGGTTTCTCCCGGCGCACCGCACGCACCGCTTGCTACAGCTAGCACTATGCTAAGTGACTGAAGGAGGAAGTGAGGTCCAAACTAAAGACCCGCCTTGATGAGAGGACTGACAGATTGCATTTGAATTTTCATGTTCTGTCCCAAAGAGAGCGTGGTGACTTGAAAATTCAATAGACTCCGAGCACTGATTCGCGTATTGCATTTGAATATTGTCCACTGCACAGCGTAGTACTGAAGATGAAGTCTTTGAAAATGCAATGGCAAATGAGATTTCCATTTCATTTTCAAATTGTTTGACAACTGCATTTTAATTTTATTTGTGACATAAATAATGCTTGCACAAATGGAAAATGAGAATACATTTTTTATATTACATTTTAATTTTCAAGTTTGAATTAACATTTCAATATTGTCCGCAGTATGGCGGGGTAGGACATTGAAAATGTAATGTCAAACAGCTTTTGCATTTGAATTTTAATATTGACACAGAATGCCCATTGGAGCCTTTGAAAATGCAAATGCAAATGGGATGATTGCATTTTCACTTACATTTTGTCCCAAATAACACATACGAATGTGGAAAGTGATAATGCTATTGTGGAATTGCGTTTGCATTTTCAAGTTTACATTTTCATTTTAATAAAGTCCCTTATGGGCTTCCGTAACAGCGAATGCAGGCGAATGCACTGCCCACATTCAGCACGACAAGATATGGATGGACTAAAGAAATGTAAAAGGGCAGTATGGGACTATTATTTATAAGAAATTCTGCTGGTAGCTCCTTGCACTTTTTGTTTTAAGATACAGTTGAAAAGGTCTCTTAATTAAACATGTGTGTAAAGGCATTTCAACTAAGTTTTGTGTTTGTGCTATTCTAAATTTTGACTCCAAGATTAGTATTTTTACTACTAATGTATATCGGTTCCAAATATCAGTTATCGGTCTCCTTGATTACTAATGGTCAGTATCGGCCCTGAAAATACCATATCGGCCGACCTCTACTCTGCTTCATAGATAACCTGATGAATCTTACATTTCGCCTTTGTGTTTTCAGGCATGCTTTTAATAGCAGGCAGGAGGCTGTAGAACATTTTGTCAGGGTTGGTGATGGAATGTGACAAAGGAGCTGTGGGGTTGAGAATGGCTTTACGCAATTCTGACTCAAATGCGCTGACGTGTTTCTCTGCGGCCAGTTTGTAGGCCTGGTGGCACCGCCAGCTATATACCTGCTACGTAATCCTTCTCATTTTCTACCAACTCAGGCTCTTCCATCTCTTCCTTCTCCTCTGCCTCTTCCATCTCATCATCTTCCTCATCTAACCCTTCCACTGCCGGCTCCACTTCCACAACCAGGACACAACCAGCCACTGTGCCTCTCAACACCTCCCCGGTAGTCTCCCACCTCCTCTCACTGCACCTCCCCTCGCCACACCTCTCAGGTTGCTGGCTCCGGCCGTAGTGAACAGCGTTAGAAAGGTCATAGCTCTCATGAATCGCCACTGCTGAGCCGGCAGATCAGCAGTGTCACTCATCCGTTACTCAGTATCTTTGTTCTTTTCCATGTGGAAAGTGTCCTTCAGATTCGTCCACCTCTTTGTACATTCATCCACAGGGAAACCACAATTTCATTAAAACACATTTTTATGCATGCATGCAAGAGTTTCTAATTGTTTCTTCACATGTTCTATGAAATGTTTATTTACAGTATTATAGATGAAAGGGTAAATTGCTCAGGATAACGCGCTATATATATATATGATACAGCAAGTACATTCATCTTGTCAGTTTAGATACCTGAATCCAATTTGTATCAATACTGCCAGAATTGATTAACTTAAGACAGTCCATACTAGCCTGTGAATCTTTAATGAGGGAATTTGTCACTGTGCTTGCCTTTATATCTAGTGACAACATAATATATAGGGCTCAGTAGCTACAGTCTAGCTAGAAACATTTTTTGTTATTCCATGTGCCTTCTCTAGGTTGGCCATCAGCTTTTAGGCCGGACAGCCCGGTTTTGAAACACTGTCAGTCTACAGGCGCAGCCTTGAGCCTGGCGCTAATTTATCCTACTTTTGAGATCATCCCTATTTCATACACAGGCGGGAATATGTTAAGAATCACATATGCGTAGCCTACTTAATTAACATACTAAATATGCCGATTCCAAATCTTAGTGTGGTCCAACAAATTGGCTGAAAGTGGTGTCAAATAAATATCTTGTATTGCATTTGTTATAAGAAAATTAGCAGCCAGGAAAGGGAAAAATATCGCAAATTGACATTCAACTATGTAGTGAGTACACTATTATTTGTTTACAATTTCCTAAGAAATGGGAATACAGGGAAAATGGCCTTGTCATGCAACTGTGATGTGTAGATGTATATCATAGCGAAGGTACAGTCTAGCTAGCAATGTGGGCCAAGCATCTGCACGTTTTGCTCAAACACTTACGAAAACGTCATCCAAATCATCCAAATACTGATCCACATGCAACTACCACCTCAATTCGAAACACCAGTCACACCGAGCGTGTTGGCGAACTCCTTCCAGACAGTCTTCTTTTGTTCGGCATCTCTATAGCTGTACAGTGCAGTATCGTATGATATACATATATATAGGGTTTGATGAAACCGCATCAATTTATCCTCCGTCTTTAGTTTATTTTATGTATTTCTAATGGGAAGACATTTTTGGTAACATAGGTCAGTATTGTACAGAACTCTGTTTACGGATTGGCTGTGGCTATTGTTTGACCGCAATTCGCCGCAAAACTTTAACTATTCATCTTCTTGTTTGGCTAATTCATCACCACTGAATCAAACAGCCGCAGCTTGTTGCAGCCGCCGCAAGTCTACATAAACATTGCATGGCTGCTCGCCAGAGGCCGCACTTCAGTGTATTTTCAGCGTAGCATACAATGCACACCAAAAGCGGCAAGCTCACCAGTTCTCGCTTGGTTCACCCCAGTTGCCTCGCCTCGTCAACCAGGCTGCGAGCTAGTTGGCGTTTCTAATGAATTTGACAGGCAGCAGCAAGGTAGTGCCGTGAACAAGCAAGTTTCATGTCCAATCAGTCAAATCTGTCAAGTTTATATAATAACATTTTGAATAACTATATTACATTATTTCAGACATTTCATTTCTCCAAATTTCTCTCTATCCAGTCTGTCGTGTTGTTTGTTTCATGTGCATGAGAAGAGCGAAAAGAATATTGGTAGCTGATTGGTTAAAACCTAGCGAACTTCGGTTGGAATTTGCATAGAATTAAGAAAATGTGAACTTTTGGTGACCTGCTCCTTTGCTCCAGCTCACTTCGCCACCAGTCTTGAGATGATGGGCGCCTTCCCAGCATGCCCCTCCATTGAAAATTAATGGTGGGAGGTGATTTGGTGTACAGCGCTGCTTTTGGTGTGCATTGTACGTAAGGGCCAGCCAGGGCTGCGACGATTCAGTCAGACTTGAAGCTAACATGCTGCCTCCTTTGGTGAGAGCGGGTACTGGATGTAATTTCTTTCCATTGACTGGTGCTCTAAATAAAATTTCCCCAAAAAATTAAATCAGTGAAATTGACCTGAGGGCTAAGGGCCCTGAAATTTGAAAAAAAAAAAAAAAATGTATAAAGCCTAAAAATTGTTCTTTTATTCATATTTTACAAAAAAAAGAAAAATCTGTATTAAGGGCTATATTCAACATCACAACGCTCGAGCTCTGAATGGCATGTTTCTGGTTGAGCGAGAAAGCAACATGGCAGATGGCTAAATCAGTTTGTGATTGCAATGTTTATTTTAAGCATTGATAGCTTCTGATGCAGTGATGTGTCACACAATGGTTTCTGCATTATCAGTGTAGGTATTCCTAATCGAGGTGCAGTTACTTTTGCAAAGAAACGTTAATTTTATTTATAAAGCACATTTAAAAAACAGTTGACCAAAGTGCTGTGCAATCAAGATAGTAAAAGTAAATAAAACAATACAATAAAACACAAAAACGAGTTAAAAATATAAGACAAAGAAAGGCAACTGTCATACTCATTTAAAAGCCAAAGTATAAAAATGTGTTTTAAGACGCGATTTAAAAACCGGCAAATTAGGGGCCTGGCTAATACAGACAAAGTGCATTACAGTAATCAAGTCAAGTAGAGAGAAAAGCATGTACAACCCTTTCAAAGTCACTAAATAATAAAAAGGACTTGACCTTAGATAAAAGCCTAAGATGAAAAAAGCTAGATTTGATCACTGAGTTGATCTGTTTATCCAGTTTAATATCACTGTCCATTGTAACACCCAGGTTTTTCACAGTGGATTTAACATATGGTTCCAGGTAACACAGGCCCACATGATGCACATCACAGGTACCACTGGGTCCAGATAGCAGGACTTCAGTTTAACTCTCATTGAAGTTTAAAAAATGTACGGCCATCCAAGCTTTGATGTACAGATGTACTTTGACAGTCCAACAATGGTTTAGCAGGTTGCATCTTTACGCTTTAAAGGCAGATAAATGTGTCATCAGCATAACAGTGGAACGAGATTCCACATTTTCTAAAAATAGACCCTAAAAGGGAGCATATATAGAGAAAAAAAGGATAGGCCCAACAATAGAACCCTGAGGGACTCCACAGCGGAGAGGCGCTGATGAGCATACCGTGTCACAAAGGCTGACAGAGAAACTTCTGTTAGACAGGTAGGACCTGAATCACTCCAGAGCTGTACTTCTTATGCCAACACAATGCTCCAGGTGAGAAATAAGGATACCATGGCAGTATCCTCGGAATCAGTAGCTAATAATTGAACGTTAAAAACGTTTAAAAGTGCAGTTTCAGTGCTGTGAATGGCTTTAAAACCAGACTGGAACACCTCAAGAATGCTCTGTGTGTCTAAAAAACACTGCACTTGTACGAGTACAGCTTTCTCAAATCGTTGAAAGAAACTGAAGTTTAGAAATTGGTCTAAAATTGCCGACGACTGAGGTGTCCAAATTGGATTTTTTGATCAATGGTTGCACTGTTGCATGCTTAAACTTTGCTGGAACACCACCAAGAACAAATGAGCCTATATAATACCCTTGGCGGTAATACTTTATGATAACAGCTTTTTTCTGAAAGTTAGACTATTTTATTAGTAATGTGTGATAATTATCTATAAATTATTTCTAAAAGATTAGTAACTGTGTTATTTATAATTTATCTAGGCATTAGTAAATGATGAATGAATTGATCTATATATTCTTATGTTGTCAGCATTGAAGGACCCCTAAGTACGTTATTTATTGTTTATCTAGGTCAGAATTATTAGTCAAGTACGCACAAACTAATAAACGATCCAGAATGCTCAATTCCGTAAATTTGTACTCTAAACGTTAATAATAATTCTGAAGACGGATTAGTAACAGACTTGTACATGGTCACTAATACCCCTTCCACACAGACAACACAGGTCTAACGCCCCGATCACACTGCGCACGGCAAAATGCTTGCAGTCCGGCGGAAGTCATTCATTTTCAATGAGGGTCATCCGCGCCGCTGCGTTCAGCTGCCAGACTAGGCTGCGTTGCGTGACCGCAATCACATGCTTTGGATATTTTCATCTTTTGCGTTTTTTTGCCGTGCGGCGAAAGAAACGAAAGTTGATTAACCACAGAAGATCACTTTTTGTATCTTTCAAGCAGGTCATTTGTGGGATACAGATAACGAATGTTGACAGCAAAATACACTGGCTTGAAATATACAACTTCACCGTTAATAAAAAACAAACAAACGATGTCTCCATCTTGTGTCGGGTTTGGTCTACTCGTGCGTCAACTTGGTAGCAATGATTGCGTAAAAACAATGCAATGCTGTGCACAGTGTGATTATCTGGGTCAATATAATCTTGATCAAATGCTTGATTGTCACGTGATTCATGTAGACCTCAGATGTGTTTTCGGAAGTGCTTCGCAGGCCATTCGAATTAATTAATAACGGGACAAAACAGATTTTGGGATATTAGTTGTGAATAAAAACATCGATTTACAATATTTAAATTGTGTATGTACCGACATGTGTACATAGTTACATCAATGCGTTTAAAAAAAGAAAGTGAAATTCACCAAGACTAGTGTGAACAACAAGCCTTAACGGAATACAATTGTAAAATCAACCCCATTGTCTAGGGGTTATTGTGTTGCAGCCTCAACTATTTTAAAGTCCCCTGACGCCGTTTATCTCAATTATTTACTTAATATCAGTTATATTGGTATAATATAAAAATATACCTTAAATATTACCTTTTATTTTCTTCATGTTATGTGATTTAAATGTCAATTCTGCTTTTAAACAGGGCACAGCTGGAAAGGAGACCCAGTGTCAGTCGACTACCCCTGTATAAATAAATACAAATCGGCTTTGTTGACATATTTTAGGCTAACATTACCATGTTGTTCTTGCACCATGGTTCACTGGTTTACTTGGTTTACTCCTCTGCACCATGCACTGCACTGCACTGCATGGGGATGCTCCAATTGCTCAGAAAAATGTTTAGATAAGCAGATTCAAACACTGCATTTGCACCTTTTCACAAAAGGCCACACCACTCTGAAGCTTTATGTTTTGTTTATTAAAAATAAGAAAGAGCTGACAAAATGCTTTCAAAACACAGAATATATATAGCACATAGTTGCTGATCACAGCTATAGTGTTAAAAGAGACACAGGTATAAAAAGTAAGAACTCTTAATTATAGTAATACTTATTATCTTGAAGTTACGTCATATTATTGAGCACATTGAAAAAATTAACAGTGCCATGTCTTCTACTTACTTAAATCAGTTTCACAGAGGTCTTTGATTTCCTAAAACCTAAAGCAGATAGATCGACAGAGCTTGAAAGAGAGTGTGTGTTAACATCGGATGAGATGCGAATTAGTGTGGAGAGGCACATACTTAAACTGTATGGCGATGTGACTTTACTAGGTCAAGCAGGAGCAACACATGCTTGTGTGTTTATGTTGGATGGAAACAACATGGTGAAAGCAAGTAGTGGCCTATCATTATTATTGAAATAATACAGAGGGCCGCATCGATAGGGCTAAACGTGTTTGATGTCACAACCGACATGGGTAGCTCTAACCAGGCCATTTGGATATTGTGAAGCAACTAGACAGGCCACATCTCTACATCTCTGTGTGACTAGATAAGTAGTATCCTGTTCTTTATTCAACTAGCTAGTAGCTTTAGAGTGTTTTATTATATTTAACTTGGTACCTGAAAGTGTTGTTTTTCTGCTGAAACTGGTCTAAGTGCCCAATTCAGGCCTTTTGTCCCTGCTGATTTTCTAGGAGGAGCTACCAGGACTGACAGGCTGCTGTCAATTAGGGCCATTGTCTTTATAAACAGCCACAGGCAGGCATCAGCGTAGCGTGGGCAAACGAAGACAAAGGCGCAGTCTTTGTCTGGGGGAGTCTTAGTTTGGAGGTGGTCGTCTGGACCTTGCAGATCGGCTAAGTATTTGAATTGTCTTATTATAAAATTGTGCTTGTTGCATTGTCTGCTGACTTACTCCTACTTAACATGTGTCCCAATCCTATCTCCCCTATCTCTGTCATCTCTTCTCCCCCTGAGGCATGGAGGAGATGGTGGATGCCAACCAGCGGCCAAGACCATTCTAAACTGCTCCACCCTCGTCTCTCCCCTGTCAATGAGCACATTTTCAGAGGGAGGCTCTGGAACTGCCAATCGGCGGTGCAGAAAGCCGACTTCATCTCAGCCCATGCCTCCACGCTCTTTCTGCACTTCCTTGCGCTCACAGAGACCTGGATTGCCCCTCAGGGCACCGCTACCGCGGCGGCCCTCTCTGCAGCCCACTCCTTCTCCCACTCTCCTCGGACCTTCTCCTTGGTGACTCCACAGACAAGTTTGCATCCTCTGGCTTTCTCTCACTTTTAACCGCTATTTCCTTAACACTCTCCCCATGTCCTCCAACCCACAAAGCTGGCAATCAGCTTGATCTCGTACTAACCAGGTCTTGCTCTACTACCGATCTCACGGTTACTCCTTTGCATGTATCTGACCATTACTTTGTCTCTTATTCTCTTCCCTTGTCTCCTAAACCCAACACCACAACCCTCAATCACACAGTCACTTCTCCCCGGAACATCAGCTCTTTGGTGCCCTCTGCTCTTTCATCCTCCGTCCTGGCGTCCCTCCCTTCGGTAGACTCTTTTACCCAGCTCTCCCCCGACACAGCCGCAGAGACTCTCCTCTCCACCCTGACCACTTCCCTGGACTCTCACTGCCCTCTCACCACCAGGCTGGCTCGAACTACACCCTCACTCCGTGGCTGTCTGAAGCGGTGTGTACTGCTAGGAGGTCACTACGAGCTGCAGAGAGGCTCTGGAAGAAATCCTCTAACCATCAGCACCTAAGTAGCTTTCTGTCTCGGCTGCTAAAGCCTCTTTCTACCAATCCAAATTCTCAGGGTATGACTCTAACCCCAGAAAACTGTTTGCTACCTTCTCCGCACTTCTCAACCCACCAACCCCTACCCCACCATTCTCCTTCCTGCCAGAGGACTTTGTTTCTTTCTTTGAGAAAAAAGGCGATGATATACGCTTTTTCTTCCCCCTTCTCCCACCTTGACCACCTGCTCCAAACCTGCAACTAGCCTTTCTTCCTTCGTGCCCCTCACCCCTGATAAATCTTTGCACCTACTAACCTCTAAACAACCCACCACCTGTCCACTTGACCCCATCCCTACTAATACCCTACAATCTATCTCTGAGGACCTCCTCCCGTTCCTCACCCACCTCTACATGCCTGGTCAACGGGCATTTCCCAGCTACTTTCAAAATGGCTAGAGTAACACCCCTTCAAGAAATCCTCTCTCAACCCATTTGATGTGAAGATCTACACGCCTGTTTCTCTTTTCCCCTACCTGTCCAAAACCCTTGAACGAGCTATACTCAACCAACTTTCTTCCTATCTTAAGCAGAACAACCTCTTAGATCCCCACCAGTCAGGATTCAAGGAGGGCCACTCAGAGACCGCCCTTCTCGCGGTTACGGGGGCGCTCCACACAGCGAGAGTAGACTCCTTTTCCTCTGTTCTCATTCTGCTGGACCTCTCTGCTGTTTTTGACACCGTGAACCACCAGACTCTCCTACTTACCCTTGAAGACCTGGGTATCTTGGGGTCTAAGCTCTCCATGCTTGCATCCTACCTGATGGGCTGATCGTACCAGGTAGCCTGGAGAGGGTTGGTCTCAAAACCGTGCAGCATCTCGATTGGGGTCCCCCAGGGCTCAGTCCTGGGCCCTCTCCTTTTCTCTCTTTATACAAAGTCACTCGGCTAAGTCATACATTCGCATGGCCTGTCCTATCACCTCATCCTATGACACTCAACTAATGTTCTCCTTCCCTCCCTCTGACACCCAGGTGGTGCAACGCATCTCAGTGTGGATGGCAGCTCACCACCAGAAGCTCAACTCTGACAAAACAGAAGTTATTTTCATCCCCGGGAAGTCCAGCCCGTTCCAGGACCTAACCATCACTGTCGACAACACTGTGGTCTCCTCCTCTGGTACGGCAAAGAACCTGGGGTCACCCTGGACGACCAGCTGTCCTTCTCAGCTAACAATGCGGCAGTAACGCGTTCCTGCAGATTCTTTCTCTACAACATCAGAAGGATACGGCCCTTCCTTACAAGAGAGGCTGCGCAGGTCATAGTCCAGGCCCTCGTCATCTCTCGCCTGGACTACTGCAACTCTCTCTTGGCTAGGCTGACTGAGTGCCATCAAACCCCTTCAGCTCACCCAGAACGCAGCCGCTCGTCTGATCTTCAACCTCCCTAAATTCACTCACACTACTCCTCTACTTCACACACTGCACTGGCTGCCGGTAGCAGCACGCATCAAATTCAAGTCACTTGTCCTAGCCTATCGGGCGAGGATCGGAACTACACCTTCCTACCTACAGTCGATGCCCAGACCCTACACCCCATCCCGACCACTGAGCTCTGCCACTGGATGTCGCCTTGTTGCCCCCTCACTCCGCGGAAGGTACTGCCTGGCACCTCGTTCCTGACTTTTCTCTGTCCTTGTCCCTCAGTGGTGGAAGGACCTCCCCACCAACATTAGGACCGCAACATCTTTGTACACTTTCCGCTAAAACTTGTTTCGACTGCACATCGGCTCTTAAATCTGACGTTGCGTCGACCTAGCACTTCTACTGGATATACTAAGTAATTGGTTGCACTCAAATTGTTTGTAGTTGGTTTGTGATGGTTCTGTCTTGTATACTGATGTTTTTCATAGCACTTGCTTAGCTATTATCTAGATGATTAGGTCAGGGATGCACTTATTTTATCTACCTGACTTGTAGTTTTTACCTTATCTTTTTGTAGACAATTTTCTGTAAGTTGCTTTGGATAAAAGCATCTGCTAAATGATTGTAATGTAATGTAAGGGTTGACCACACAATAAAACATCAGTGCCACATCCGTCAAAATGCAAAATTACAACAGAGCACAACGATGACAGTCCTGCTGAAGAAAACCGCCTCTCCGTGAACTTGAGTTCAAGGCAGAAATTATTTCTGCATCCTTTCTGGGTTCGTGCAACACTATGATGTAATTCACCAAATTGAATGACCAAGGACCAACCAAGACTGGTTCCACCATCACAGAGCTCTCCAACGCAGTGCATTTCTTGGGAAAAGAAGATCCAGAACTATGTCTTTCGAGAAGATGTGGTATTAATGTTTTTGTTGTCCACCCAATGTTTGCGGGTCTGGTGGACCCAGCATTGGGGTTTTAAAAACAATAGTTATAATAATTTAAGTAAAGAATCGAATAGTTGGAGGTACACATAGTGATAGTACAGAGCAAACCTTTTTCTTTCATTTATACCACCTTAAATTATTTTTACCTACAATTCCAACACTTGTATTACCCTTGGGTCCATACGAGACCGGTTAACTTGCCAGGTAGCCTAGTTATTATAGCCTCAAGCCAGCTAGCCTTGCTTGAGTCCTGCACTTTTAAAATACATGAAATGCTGCAGATTGAATCAACGTTAATTTTCTAGTTAATGTTGTTGATGAAAGCTTCTTCGCAATAACTTACATTTTACTTACCTACTTACTTACTCATTAGGCTTCCTGGTCGAAGAACCTATTGCGATGGCTGATAGTTTCAAGCTGTCTAGGAGCAGCAATAAACTTCCACTAATATGCTTTAATGTACATGTTAATTAGATTTGGATGTGCTGTCAATTACATTCAGATGTGCTGCAAATATACAATCTAATTCCTTATACGTCCTACCCTTTAGAAGGGCATTGCAAATGGTCTTTTCTGCTGCAACTCTACCGAGCTACTTGAATTTGTTGTTAACTTCCGGGAAGTATTCAGATGCTACACGATCCGCCATTGTTGTAAGAAACTGGTCCATTGAAGTGAACGGAGATGCCGCAACTCTCTCTACTGTATATGGCTCTGATTGACCCACGTTGAACAAATTCAAACAGCACTTTGGTCGCGTTGCATTCCTACGTCATTGAAAGTGGACGTTTCTACCATTATTGTATTTATTTGGTCGATGGAGTGGAGATCGCTGTACACACTTGCAGCATACCCATTTACTAGTTCATAAAAGGATTCACCCAGCGTCCTCAATTTACAGCAGAACAAAGTCCCTTCACCCACATCATTCGTTCTGTGATGATGGTGGTTGAAAATGCTTTTGAACGACGACGTTGTTGATTAGAGAGAAATTACATTGACCCGTCCTTAGCTAGCTATATGCCTGGCATTGTTGCTTCTTGTCACGCGTTTGTTTAATGCACCGATAATAAATCAACGAGGTTTCTAGATCATAACTCGGGTCGAGTAGCCCTTTCACACCAAAGGCGAGCAGAGTCCGACCTGGGCTATTTTGTCATAGACCCCGGTCGAAAAAGCTGGGTCGACCCTTTCACACCAACAGTCGAGCCCGGAATAACTCTTATCAACCGATTATGCAACCAGGCTGTTGCATGGTCAAAACAATTCAACCTACCGCCAGAGTCATTTTTGGTGGTGACCTGGCCAGCCTCCCCAATTAGTATTCCTATTTCATATTATGGCCATGATGCACAAACACGTGGAACAAGTAAAGTATGAATTGTTCGCATACGCCACTATATTGCCACCCCCTCAAAAAACTAAAAAAGCATTTTAGGAGGATAACCTACTGTTTCACAGTATTAAAAAATTTGCTCCCCTCGCAATTTTAAACTGCCACCTCAGTCACTTCATCTTGGCGCCGGGCCTGGAGTTGAGTTTCCGAAGCTTAAGCTGAACAATACAGTTAAGATATGAAATATTTAACATCCTCTCCGGGAACCATCACCTTATCGTGGTGGAGAGGTTTGTGTGTCCCTATGAACCTGGGGGCTGTGTTGTCTGGAACCTTGTGTTCCTGGTAGGGTCTCCCATGGCAAATTGGTCTCGGGCGAGGGGCCGGACTAAGAATGGTTCAAAAACCCTCATGGAAAAAACTATAAGAGAGGATGATACCCAGCCCGGAGGAAGCCAGGCCCAGGAGGAGGACCCGTCAGTGAGCGCCTGGTGGCCGGGCTTGCCACGGAGCCCGGCCGGGCATAGCCCGAAATAGCAACGTGGACAACACCAACGTCTCGCCTTCTCCGTCCCGTGGGCTCACCACCCGCGGGAAAAACCAAGGGGGTCGGGTGCGCTGCCAGAAAGGTGGCAGTGAAGGCAGAGGTTTGACGGATCGGACCCGGGTGGCAGAGGCTGGCTTTGGGGACGTGGAACGTCACCTCTCTGGGAGGAAGGAGCCGGAGCTTGTGCGGGAGGTGGAGCGCTACCAGCTGGATCTGGTGGGGCTTACCTCTACGCACAGCCTCGGCTCTGGAACCTCACTTCTGGATAGGGGTTGGACTCTATTCTTCTCCGGAGCTCCCCAAGGTGAGAGGTGCAAGGCTAGTGTGGGGATACTCACGAGTCCCCGGCTAAGTGCCTCTATGTTGGAGTTCACCCCAGTGGACAAGAGGGTCGCCTCCCTACGCCTGCAGGTCATGGCGGGGAAAACTCTGACTGTTGTCTGTGCCTATGCACAAAACAGCAGTTCGGAGTATTCGGCCTTTTTGGAGACCCTGGATGGAGCCTTGTATGGGGCTCCTGAGGGGGACTCTGTAGTCTTGCTGGGGGACTTCAACGCACATGTGGGCAATGATGGAGACACCTGGAGAGGCGTGATTGGGAGGAATGGCCTCCCCGATCTGAACCCGAGTGGTGGCTTGTTATTGGACTTCTGTGATAGTCATGGAATGGCCATAACAAACACCATGTTCGAACATAAGGATGCTCATAAGTGTACCTGGTACCAGAGCACCCTAGGCAGAAGGTCGATGATCGATTTTGTTATCGTATCATCGGACCTGAGGCCATATGTTTTGGACGCTCGGGTGAAAAGGGGGGCAGAGCTGTCAACTGATCACCATCTGGTGGTGAGTTGGGTCAGGTGGCGGGGGAAGCCTCTGGACAGACCTGGTAAGCCCAAGCGTGTAGTGCGGGTGAACTGGGAACGTCTGGAGGAGTCCCCGGTCCGGGAGGCCTTCAACTCACACCTCCGGCGGGGCTTCTCTGGCATCCCTGTGGAGGCTGGGGGCATTGAACCGGAGTGGGCGATGTTCAAAGCCTCCATTGCTAAAGCTGCGTCTGAGAGTTGTGGTCTCAAAGTCTTAGGTGCCTCAAGGGGCGGTAACCCTCGAACATCCTGGTGGACACCGGTGGTCAGGGGAGCCGTCCGATTGAAGAAGGCCTTCCGGGACATGCTGTCCCGGGCGACTCCGGAGGCAGTTGCAAGGTACCGACAGGCCCGAAGGACTGCAGCCTCGGCCGTGGCAGAAGCAAAGCAGCGGGTGTGGGAGGAGTTCGGAGAAACCATGGAGAAGGACTTTCGGCTGGCGCCAAAGCGGTTCTGGAAGACCATCCGACACCTCAGGAGGGGAAAGCAGGGAACCATTCAAGCTGTATACAGTAAGGATGGGACGTTGTTGACCTCAACTGACAAGGTGATTGGGAGGTGGAAGGAGCACTTTGAGGAACTCCTGAACCCGACAAACCCACCCTACATGGTAGAGACAGGGCTGGAGGATGATGGGGGATCAGCATCAATCTCCCTGGCGGAGGTCACTGAGGTAGTCAAACAACTCCACAGTGGCAAAGCCCCAGGGGTTGATGAGATCCGCCCAGAAATGCTGAAGGCTCTGGGTGTTGAGGGACTGTCATGGATGACACGTCTTATCAACATTGCGTGGAAGTCGGGGACAGTACCTAAGGAGTGGCAGACCGGGGTGGTGGTTCCCCTGTTCAAAAAGGGGGACCGGAGTGTGTGTGCCAACTACAGAGGCATCACATTACTCAGCCTCCCCGGGAAAGTATACTCCAGGGTGCTGGAAAGGAGGGTTCGACCGATAGTCGAACCTCGGATTGAGGAGGAACAATGCGGTTTCCGGCCTGGTCGTGGAACAACGGACCAGCTTTTTACCCTCGCGAGGATCTTTGAGGGGGCCTGGGAGTATGCCAATCCGGTCTACACGTGTTTTGTGGATTTGGAGAAGGCGTATGATCGGGTTCCCGGGAGATACTGTGGGAGGTGCTGCGAGAGTATGGGGTGAGGGGGTCTCTGCTCAGAGCCATCCAATCTCTGTACTCCCAAAGCGAGAGCTGTGTCCGGGTCTGCGGCAGTAAGTCGGACTCGTTTCCGGTGAGGGTTGGCCTCCTCCAAGGCTGCGCTTTGTCACCTATCCTGTTTGTGGTATTCATGGACAGGATCTCACGGCGTAGCCGCGGGGGAGGGGGGCTGCGGGTTGGTGGTCAGAGGATTACATCACTGCTTTTTGCAGATGATGTGGTCCTGATGGCATCATCAGTCTGCGACCTGCAGCACTCATTGGATCGGTTCGCAGCCGAGTGTGAAGCGGCTGGGATGAGGATCAGCACCTCCAAATCTGAGGCCATGGTTCTCAGCAGGAAACCGATGGATTGTCTACTCCAGGTAGGGAATGAGTCTTTACCCCAAGTGAAGGAGTTCAAGTATCTTGGGGTCTTGTTCTCGAGTGAGGGGAAAATGGAACGAGAGATGGGCCGGAGAATTGGAGCAGCGGGTGGGGTGTTGCAGTCGCTCTATCGCACAGTTGTGAGGGAGAGAGAGTTGAGCCAGAAGGCAAAGCTCTCAATCTACCGGTCTATCTTTGTTCCTACTCTCACCTATGGTCATGAAGGGTGGGTCATGACCGAAAGAACGAGATCGCGGATACAAGCGGCGGAAATTAGTTTCCTCCGGAGGGTGACTGGCATCTCCCATAGGGATAGGGTGAGAAGTTCAGCCATTTGTGAGGGACTCGGAGTAGAGCCGCTGCTTCTTTGCGTAGAAAGGAGCCAGTTGAGGTGGTTCGGGCATCTAGTAAGGATACCACCTGGCCGCCTCCCTAGGAAGGTGTTCCAGGCACGTCCAGCTGGACGGAGGCCGCGGGGCAGACCTAGGACCAGGTGGAGGGATTATATCTCCACACTGGCCTGGGAACGCCTTGGAATCCCCCAGTCAGAGCTGGTTAATGTGGCCCGGGAAAGGGAAGTTTGGGATGCCCTGCTTGAACTGCTACCTCCGCGACCCGACCCCGGACAAAGCGGATGACGATGATGATGATGATATTTAACATTCCAGATTGTTCTCCAACTTGAAGTCTGAGTACTATTTGTTCCAGATAACCACCAAGATTATCTCTAAAAAAATACTAATGAATGACAAAATTATCTTAATTTAAAGCACAACCAGGTCTAGTCCCAACCTGTATGCAAAACTTTAATACACATGCGCATAGCACTAGAAAAGCACAGTCTTTGGAAAATAAGTTCTGTTTGCACTTTTATTTTTATATAGCCACTAATCCCTGAACTGCAAAATGTGGTTCTGGTCCCACCAGCTAACAAAATTTAGTGCTTCTAGTGACACCAGGGGGAAAAGCTAGTCTGGAGCTCTGCGGAGTAAACAACGCGCACGTCTTACCTGTAAACTCCTCTTGTCTTCCCTCTACCATACCGGCAAGCTTGTCACTGACCACCTTGTACAGAGCCCCTGGTATCTAAAACGAAAAGATTGAGCTTGCATCTAACACGAAGGGTTGTGTTTTCCAACTATACTGTGGAACAGTTGTCAAGTTAACTTGCGATTTTGTCCATCGCCTCATAATAGAGATACATTGTAGTGGGAAGGGGGTGTTCCTTTGATGAAACCACAGGTGTTGGGACCTACCTTAAAAATATCCTGTTGGTTTCCCAGCATAAAGAGCATCATGAGGTCCTCCTTATCACTGGGTAGGTTTTTGGTTTGAAGGATAACTCTGGAGAAACCCCTCTTCACAGCTATTCTGTTCTCCACCTGGATATGAACAGCACACCAGGATGAACAAACAGGATCTGAAGAAAGTGATAATGTCCTACAAACACATATGCTCATAACATCCAATGTTTTCAATGGCTGTGTACATATTAAAAGGAGTAGACTGTAATATCAATTCATGGAAGTAAGAATCAAGAGCCAATTAGGTCTCAGTTATATTGAATTGTTAACATGTTTTGTCAAGTAGCATTTTGGGGTTTTGTTTAAAGCGTAGCCATATGTGACCATATAGACTTCACCTCTTTGTCCAGCCGGATCTGTTCAGGGTTTTCTGCCACAGACATAAAAGATAGCAGCCTTTGCAGCTCTTCCCTGCGTCTGGAGGGCAGCAGCTTCAAACATAGCTGCAGTGCTTCCAGAGCCTTGTCCAGTTTAGCACTCACTGAAGCGGTAGAATTATTTAACACTTTCATCATAGCAGAAATCTCACTCTACTTGAGTTGTTGCTATATTTCATAATAAACCCACTGGTCAAATTTCTAGTACATGGGTGTGATTTAAGTGAATATAGATGTAGTAACAACTACATGACTCACCAAGCAGGTCAGTGATTCCTGTGTAAACGCTGGTCCAGTGATTGGGGAGCAGGGCTAGGTGCTCAGTCTGGCTGTAGTATTTCACGAGGGCTTGATACACCAGCAGCTTACATTGCCCAATGGCTGCACAGCTCGATCGCTCCTTGAAACCTTGGATAGGTTTATATACTGGAAAAAATAGAGAATTGTTCACACACACACACACACACACACACACACACACGATGTAATGGTTACCGGTTTCACGGTAAAAGCTCCCAACGGTTAGTATTACCGTTCAAATTTGAATTATCATTAAAAATAATCCTCATTTTATAATATAATAATAATAAATTAAAAATTATCCTCATTTTCCATTTGTGCAAGCATTATTTATGTCACAATTAAAATAAAAATGCAGTTGTCAAACTATTTGAAAATGGAAAGGAAATCGCATTTGCCATTGCATTTTCAAACACTTCATCTTCAGTACTACGCTGTGGAGTGGACAAAATGCTAATGCAAAACGCGAATCAGCGCTAGGAGTCTATTGCATTTGCATTTTCAAGTCACCACGCACTCTTTGGGACAGAACATGAACATTCAAATGCAATCAGTCAGTCCTCTCATCAAGGCGGGTCTTTAGTTAGGATGTCACTTCCTCGTTTATTGACTTGCTTCATTACCCCTTTACCAACTCGTTGTTGGAGCTGCTATTTCGCAAGTCCTTAGTCATATTTTTGTAATGCAAGTTCTATGTTTTTGCATTTATTAAAAGTACATTTATTAAAATCTCTAATTATTCACAATGACAGTGCTGAAACGAAGAGAAACCGGACAGTCATATAGCTGAACGCTTGCTGTGGGCTAATAGATTGGGCATTATTTTCAACTTTCACGTGCATGTTTACACTATTAATTATCAGAATCGTACTGAATAAATAAACTTATAGCACAATATGGGATATGGGAGATAATATGAAGGCAGGATTCTACCACTTCAGATTGGACAAAGCTATTTAATTAGAAGGTGCATTATAAAACACTGCAAATTTCTTCTAGAAAAGGATTTAATGTTTTCATAAACGTTCACACCTATAGTTTTAATAATGTTATATTATAAACGTGCCCATAGGTAGTGTTGCGATTGTTTTGGTCAATTTTATTAAGGTGAGGTTGCTCATTTGTCTTTCAAGAGTGAGCCACACTGAGTCTTCATCTCTGCGGCAATGTCATAGGCTTGGCTGGTGCGGGAGACACGTCCACGTCGGTGCCAGAAATGGAGTTGACCTAAGGCCTACTCTGCAATAGATACTTTCTCTGTTCTGTCGCGAACATCTGTTACTGGCAAAATTAGGTTGTCAAATAGCCAAAGTGGTTATCTCCCGGCGCACCGGACACACCGCTAGCTACAGCTTGCACTATTCTAAGTGACAGAAGGAGGAAGTGAGGTCCAAACTTAATACCCGCCTTGATGAGACAACTGACGGATTGCATTTGAATGTTCATGTTCTGTCCCAAAGAGAGCGTGGTGACTTGAAAATGCAAATGCAATAGACTCCAGGCGCTGATTCACGTATTGCATTTGAATATTGTCCACTGCACAGCGTAGTACTGAAGTGTTTGGACTTTTAACCAATTTAGCCAACCAACGCTAGCTAGAAAATGTTAACCACCATGGCTATTCAAACTAACGTTAAGTTTGCCAACTGTTTTCCACGTGGTTTGTTCATTATGTGTCAGAAATAATCGAAAATGTAACGTTAGTGGTTCAATGCTCAGTTGTCTAAACAAGTAAGTTACCTCAATGCGTTGAACGCACATTTGTGCCCAGTTTATTAACCAACAGGGTAACGTTAAGTTAATTGAAGTGCAAAATTCTGGTTATTCAAACTAACGCCATAAAAAAAAATACTGCGCAGGTGGATCCATGTTTTTATATCCAGCTAATGCCAACTTCGCTAACATTAGCTAATGCTAAATCCTCACGTGGTCCAACAGATTTAATTTGTTTGCTAATTATTCCAAATTATATATCAACACTGTTGTGGCCAGCCTCACTGTTTGGCCACTGTTCCTTTTTTTGTGAGTCATGCACGAAGAGACTTTTAATGACATATACTCCAAATGAAATAAGGAGTGTCAAATACCTAAAATTTTGTTATGTCAATATTACTGCATGCACAAGTGCATGAGTTTTATCAGCACATCACCTAAATAAACTAAGCTAAAAGTATAAGGGAAAGGTTATTGCACAATTTTAACACTATTAATGTTGCAATTGCAAATGATGTTTTCATCCATAGGCTAATCAACTGAAACAGAAGGAAGATGATCCTGAAAGTTCAATATAGGAGTTCCAAAAAATATGTAAGGCTCACTGAGCCTTGCTTTGAAGACTTCATTAAGGAAGGTAAACACCCAGGGTTAATGTTTTAAATTTGTTGAGGGACAAGTGTTCAGTTTTTTTTTTATTCAATAATTACATGGCAATTAATGTCTGCAGATTAGAATTAAATACTATCGACGTGTATACCAAAAATTTTTATATTAGTGAGGCGGATGTTTTCCCCACCAATGGATGCTACTATAAAAGTGGCTGATGAGTGTGGAACAGAGGTGGATGAAGATGTTTTCCCAGATCTGGTTGCCACAAAGGATTTGTTTTGTCATACAAATGACAGATGAGGAAATTGAGAGTGTGACAAGTTAAACATTGTAATCCTAGTTTTAGCTGTTATGAGCCACTTATCTTCATGCACCTTTAAAATATATATATGCATGAACAGGTTTTAAATTTAGGTTTTTAAATAACTTGCTTACATGAAGCTTTGTATTCTCACATGCTTGATTGAGGAGGTGCTTGTTGAAACTAACAACCTTGGTTGTCAGGAAAATTGTATTTTGGTTCTAGAATCTGGCCAAACTTAAACAATGAGCATTTAAACTAGTCAGCTTTAATATTGAAGGTGACAATACATTTTGTTTTTCAGGTCCACCCTCAACACCCACCTCACCCCAGAGTTTCACAGACACACTTTCTTTATCAAGCAGAAAGAGTGTTTAGGGGTACTACACCACTTATTGTCAAACAACACAAGGCAAAGTGTCCCGGGGTACTCCACCACCTTTACCCAAGGATGTTCAGTGTTTCATAGCCAGAGATGTAAGGCACAGTCCAATTTATTCAAATGTCTACTATGTTAGTTGAGCAGTTCATAGTCTTGACCCTATTTCCATACATTGATATAGCAATGCTGTTTTTTTGTTCGTTTATTTAGTTGGTTAAGAAGATTCTGCAAAACAGTGCTGGAGGGACTACAGTGCTAAAGGAGTTTGAAGAATCTGGGACAATCTGTGACGGGACAAGGCGACAAATGGTCAACATCCTTGTAGCACATATGAATGAATGAATGAATGAGGGGTATGTTTTTTTCTTGCAGTTTGTGTTATGTTGTCTCCTAAGTGAAATAGAATTTTAAGAAGTGTGAAATGCATTATACAGAGTGACTCTTTACCGCTTAATCAGGCGAATTCCTCAACGGGCTACCAAGGAATAATCTCTTTGTTCCCTGCAATCAAAGACCCGCTCTCTAAGAAAGGATTGGTAAATTTATGTAAAATACTGTTCAGAACGTAATAATGGTTCATATTGCATAATTGACAATGTAACTATTTTATTTGTTATTGTACCGGTGTGTCATCAGCATGCAATGTGCTTAGTTATATTTTATAAATCTATTTTCCCCCAAATACATTTTGGCCATGGTAATGAAATGAAATATTTTGTTTATTGATAACCTGATGACGTTGAAGCATTCTGTTTATTAGGAGCATTATTATGATAGTCAAAGTCAAAAACTATTCAGCGAAATACCAAAAGAACTTGGACGGAATGTACTACAAAAACCGAATCAACTGGAGGACCAACACATGGCATTGTGTGAAATTGATGACCAGCTACAAGAGGAGAGCTGCCAAGAAGCTATAGCACTTATGACTCATACCAAAGACAGAGACATTGTCTTAATGAAGATGAAAGAGACTTTTCAATACAGACAGCACCTCATACACAATCCAGAGTCATCCTCTACAGTCCTATCAGTATTCCCACGGCTGTTGGATACAAAAGGATTGGTAATTATTGAACAGTCTTTAATGAATAAGAATAATATCACTGTTAATGCACTACTTCCACCTATAAAAATATCAAGCTCTTTAAATGTGGAATCGACAGTTACTCAGATTCAGGCCTACATTCCTTAGTCTATACGGTTTACCCATCATGTCCTTTATATTTAAGATTATATTCATCCATTATTTTTGTATTTTAATCCTGACGTTTAATGTGCTTCTAGGTACTTCAGGACTTCAACCTGTTCTTTGGCTCTACAACTGCAGCTAAGCTACTTGAGAAGTGGCATATATCATACAAAGACAAAGTCATGAAAGAAGCCGAGACCCTGACATCTACACCCCTGCTTTGGTGCTTGTTGAGATCTACCAGGGATCAGAAAGATGCAGAAACGTTTCACTATCGATCAGGTGAACTTAAATGACATATGTTTATCACAATGATGACAAACCTCTTATTAAATGAAATTGTGTAAAGTTGCATACATCTTGACAATTATTTCCGAACAGTGCTTAAAGGAAAAACAACATTTGTGTGAACTAAAGGGGGTTGAAAAGTTAAATGATTTTCTTTTCTTTTTTTCATTAAATAGAATGGGACAGTGACACGGCGTCGCTTCTTCTGTTGTTACACATCTTGCCACCCCAGGCAGCTGGGAGAAACAAAGCACAGAAGATAAGCGTTTGCCAAGCCATCGACCACATCGTGATGTTTCACAAGGTATGCTGCAACATCAATGCTTTGGGAAACAACCTTTGATACGCTAATGTGACCTTTTTTCTCATGCCTAGTCTAGATGAAAACCCCATGCTTTTCAAATGTAACATTACTTTCATAGGGTATACCACATATCTTTAAGGCAGTTTTAACAATTTAAAAAGAAACCAAACATGTGCTTCTTTTTGTCTTTCCTAGTCCTGCAAGAGCCTGGAGGAGCACATCCAAAAGGAGGGAAATATGCAGCCCTATCTTCTCGCTTGTGGGAGCACCTAATCAACCATCAGCAATTTTTACATTGTCATGGACAAAAAACTGATTCCATGTAAGGGGAGCAGCTCCTTAGCAGCCTTTGATGAACTCTTTAAGACTAATTTTGTTTTCAGCCTGAGCTATGATGAGCCACTTCGGAGCATGTTCACCTTCATACAGACCACCATATTCAACCTTGACGTTGGCACCACAAGAGAGAGTCCTAAAGTGAAGGCACTCAGAGCTAAGTTCATGAACAATGTTTAGATGCTACTTCTGTAAATCAATACATGGTGCAGTTGGCACATTGATTCGGCATCTTAAAAACTTTTACACTGTGTGTATCCAGGGAAAAAATGCAATCTGGTATGTGCGCAAGATGATTGTTCGTTTAAATTTAAAAGTTTAAGGATTTCGAAAGCATTTGAATAGTTATCACAATGATGATGCGACATCAAGCACTGGCATGCAAATTCAAAATCTACTGTATAAAAATGGGGAGGAAGTTTTACAATTGGATGAGACCGAGACAAATCACAATTTGGCAGTTGAACCTGAAAATTTAGAAATGTCAAAAGAAATGTGTGGATCTATCATAGCTAGGTTGCAGGGTAGTGGTGTTGCTAACAATGTGATAACGTCAGTAGTGGAAAGTTTGGAAGAATATGTAAATGAAGCTCAAACAAGTTTGAAACACAGTTTTAAGTGTGATTCCCTTTGACAATACCAGTAAAGTCTCTGTAGAAGAAGTTTTCATGAATCTGCACAATCCTTTTACTGATCTTAATACAAATGCTGAGTGGAGTAGGTATTTCACTGAAAAATGGCAAGTTGTTGAACCTATTGAAGTATGGTTAGGGGTGCAATACTGGAGTTCGCTTTTGTTACTGAGTATAATTAACATAGTCTTCTCGCCGAGCATCATTGAGGGTATGACTGTTTATTTGAGGCAGCTTATTTCAGAGCACCACAAGCTGTTCACAGAGTTGTATTCCCTAAAAAAGTTAATTCCGAAGCATCACTGCATGGTTCACTATCCTGACTGTATTTGTAAAATTGGCCCTTTGATACATGTGTGGACAATGAGGTATGAAGGTAAGCACAAGTTTTTTTAAGTCTAGTCTAAAGAATATTACCAAAGTCCCTCGCCAAAAAACACCAAGTAGCAATTGCGTATCATTGGGAATCATTGGCTGTTAAAGGTACAGAGTCTGGTCCCATCAAAATAACAAGGCTAACTGACACGGACAACTCTAGCTAATATTAGAATCCATACCATGGTTTAAATGTTCTGAAATTATTTCCAACTCCCTGGGTGAAATGTGCTGGAACAGAGTACTACACTGGTCTAGTTGTGTGCACAAATGTAGTTGATGAGATGCCAGTATTTAGTAAGATAGTGAACATACTGCTGAAGATTAGATTTATTTAGTTAAGGAGTTGGAAAAAAATTTTGTTGAGCATCTCCATGCCTTTAATGTCCTTGATGAAGAGCAGCGTTTCTTAATTGTGAAACCGGAAGAGTTAAAATACTTTAGGCCTTCTGATCTTCAGATGTCTTATGGCTGTGAGTTTTTTTTATATTGTTACTGACTGCTGTATATTTTAAGTGTAAGACACTGTTCAACAAAGTCAGGTCAGAGGATCGAAGATCCTGTTATGCAGTCTTTGGAGGCAATCATTTGAAAATAAACTAACTTGACGCTTTCAGTTGTATGAGTGATAAACAATTTATATGGAATTTGTATTTTGTGGAACTGTATTTATTTTGACAACACTTCAGTATACATTTAACAACCCTATATAGTAATTTGACACTTTAGTAGTGTTTATTTTAAGGGAACTTATCACTCAATGAATTACTTTTGACACCCAGAATGTTTTGTTTTTAACTCCTGTGGTGTTGGTCACAAGGAATTTCAACACTTGGAGAGGTATCTTTGACACTGGTGAAGTGTTCATATTTAACACCTTTATTGTTAGTTGTTAACACTGTCCTGGTGTTATTAAAAATACACTTTGTTAAGTGTCAATTTAGCACTACAATGGTGGTTTCTATATAAGCACCGAGAAAGTTAAATTTAACAATCAGGGTATTACATTTTCCGTTGCAATTTTGCTGTGTATTGCTGCAAATTGTATTAATGTTTTTCAATATAGGCTACAAATTATTTCAGTGTGTATATCAGTACTTAACAATACCACAATAATATTGATAACCGTAATAATTTTGGTCACTATAATCACACACACACACACACACGATACAAGATAGACCTAAATTTCAAGATCTGAGACTCGCTCCAAGCCGGACTCCTTATAAAATCCAGATTCAAAAACGTATGTTCTCTATTACATTTGGCTGAATTGCTCCTTCTTAGCAACTTCATGAAAATAAATAAAAACAATTGTAATTAGAGAAATGGTCTTTTGTTTTTTCTGCTTGCCTTGTGTAAAGCACATTGAAAATTCTAAAATAAGAATTGGAGTCTGTAAGTCCTAGGTTTTCTAATAAACTGTAAAACGGCCCCGAGGATTTAAATTGTTGTTGACCTTAGAACAATAAGTAGCGTTTGGCAAAGGACCCAAGGCTGCGCTTTTGTTGCGCTATGTGAAAGTGGAGAAGTTCTGCAATGTAGGTTGTACCTGGTTTTACTTAAATAAATATAAAACACTAAAAATGTTTTATCCTTGCAAGTTTCTGCCTCAGCACACACAAACTTACCTATTTGATAGATATAATATCCAGTGGAGAGCGGTGCCGGTTCTACCAGGTAGATTTTAAAGGGGGCGTATTATGCTTTTTGGGTTTTTCCCTTTCCTTTAGTGTTTTTACATAGCTTTTTGTGCATGTAAAAGGTCTGAAATGTTACAAAGCCCCTAGTCCACGCCAAAGGGAGCTACTCTCTCACAGAAAACACTGCTCCTGAACTGCCCGAAACGCCTCGTTTGTAGTCGCGTTTTCGTCCGTAACTTATCTACGTCACTAAGTCACACATTTGAATAATGTTTGGCACGCCCTCAACCAGAGCCAGTCAGAGCGGAGGCCGGGTGGTTTGAATAAGGTATTGCTGCGGCTGGGTCCTTGCCTGGCAAGTTTTGCCCCCCATGCCCTTTTGTCCATTGGTTGTTACTTGCCAAACTAGAACTGGCAGGCCTTTCCTGCCTCCCCTGCTTAGCCAATGAGAAAAGTTGTAATTGTAGCATTTCATTTGAGCGCCATGCCATGGCTTCCTTCGTAATTAACGCTAGCACACGATTAACTATTTAAGTTAACTCTAATGCCGAAAACTAAACAAGTGTAGGCCAGGTTAAATTAAACTATCGTTATAAAGTTAACTCGAATGCTATCATTAGCGAACGTTAGTCATCAATACACTATTAACACTGTTAACTTGAATGCTACCTTGCTGGTTTGGTTGTTAATATTACAGTTAAGCTGCTTGTGCTAACCATTCAAACGCGAACAAACTATGTTGACAGCCACGCCACAACTTTTAGCATGTAGAACATAAGCATGTAATAATCCGGGCTGTTTATTTGGCTACATGGTTTCTCAATTTACTGACTTATTGTGCTTATGATTACAGCCCCTTGTAACGATTTTGTGTGAGGATGCAGAAGTCCCCAGGCAAGATATTGGAGAAGGGGGAGGCTGCAGACCTGAAGCACAGGCACACAGATAAACGCCAAAGGCAATATACGCCGGGTAGTTATTGGACCTGCCTCTCCAACGTAGTATTAATTTAGCAAAGTGAACATAGCGTTACTAATTTTACTAAAACGGGGGAATGAAAGTGTAAACTGTTCTCTCCGACTATCCATCTTTCATTTTTTTAATCAGTGAGCAGGAGGAATTTGATAGACATACTAAAGTGGGAGCACAACTGAAGTCCCATTTTAAAATGGCATGGCTAAAGTTCTTCTAATAAAACACTTAAAAAAACTTTGATCATCAATGAAGGGCTCAATGTGGTTATTTATATATTAATTGAACGTTTATACCTAAATTCACAACAACAAAAACGACTTATAGGCCTAACACTCATTTGCACGGTCTGTGTGAAAACCAAGTGTGAATAACTAGGCTCCAGCAGATATATTTGATGATGCATATCATTCTATCATTCTCCATTTGATTGATTTATGCCTCAAACTTTTATTTGTTGAAAAGTGACACTAATAGGCCGATTTAATTCCAATCGGAGCAGATTATGTCCCGTTAGTTTGCAGTGCAAGTGAGTATAGTTAATCGTTTTGGGTACAGACTTCATTATGAGTTGCTACAATAAATGCTGTAGGCTTTAAATGAGAAACCTTGCTTCGATTACTGTATTGCTAAACTGGCTGTCTAGGTAAGACGATATTGCCACAATATGTTAATACAGCTCTGAATGTCGAATATTGAAATTGTTTGTAAAATTAAATAAATTCTAACGAGATCTTAAACATATTACCTACGCATATAGAAGTCTTAAAGGTTCGATGGGGACTACACACATGAAGTTCTGGTCAAAAATAAATTAAGTTCTAGTGAAAGTCTGTACTTGCCATTGTAACTGTGGGAGACAGCTGGGCTCCTTGCCTGATCCTGGAGGCTTATAGCTGGCAGGTGGACACAGCCAGGCAACTCCCGACTCAACTCAACCACAAGCGGGTCTGGAAGGAAATCCAGACAGTCCAGCGCGGCAGACAGCCACAAGTCCTCACTGACAAACGGGGGAAATCTTGCGAGATTAAGATGCAGCTACCAAACTATTTATGAATACAAACATCTGTTAAACCGTCTTATTTAGGTATCATTGTGATTATTAAATATATCCTTCATTTAAAGAATAGAAAACATTTGCAGATTATTAGCACAGTATGGGTGTAGTGATGTATGATATAGAAGCATCACAGTGTGGGAGGGTCTTGGCAGTCCCTACTGATATTTCCCAAATGCCCTGAGAATCTGTCGCTCCAGGTTGTTGCTGCTGTAAATGAGGTCTGTCCCAGACGTAGCCCAGCTCTGGCTAACCTCCAACACCTCTTCCAGTAGGGGGAGCTCCACCAGCTGGAGAAGTCTCAGTACAGTCTGCTCCTGCAAGACTTCCTCCACTACTACACACACACACACAGGCAGGTTTTTTGACGATCACATAATTGATCCATAATATCTTTACTGTTTTCAACTAAAAGAAGGAAGATGTCCCACCACACCAAGATTTTTGTTTTTTTAACACATCTTCACTGGCTAGTAACTCACATGACTGTGGTAAATTGGAGTTAGCTGAAAAATTGCTGGGACTTAGATACAAATCATCAACAAGACTCTCCAGTGAATTGACTTTAACAGGGGTTTGAAGCAGGGCAGGTTTACGATGGGTAGATGGCTGCTCCTCTAGTCTGCCATACAAATGAAAGTGATAAAAATCCATGTTTCGAGGATAGCGATAGACAATAACAAGAGTTGTGGTATTTTTATGTAATGTCAAACTACGTAAAAAAAATGCTATTCAAAACACATTTAAAAGAAAATGGACTTTTCATATTTTGTTTACCTGCTCTGAACACTGTTAGGTGGGGAACAGCAGAAGTAGCTCTGGATCCCATGGCTTAGGACTCCCCTCTCAAGCGCCTCAACAGAGGGAGTGAAAGGACTTCCAAACCTAAGAATGGTTCATTTAGGACTATACAAGTGGAATAGATTTTCACAGATAAAGCGTAGTATGCATTGTTATATTATATATTATACCTGTAAAGGGCATTCTTGCTGTCCTGAAAAACACCAAGTTTCTTGTTCATACCAAACATGTGTGTACCGACTGCCTCAAATACCTTGCAGTCCAACAGGGCTTGACACACACCAGACACCTTGTCCCGCGACACATCTGCCCCTTCAGTCAATCAAAAACACTTTTGATCAATAAAATGACTCAGTATGAAAAACTGTAGTTTAAGTTAAGGGGGCTCAAATACAGATCACATTTTACATTTTATTTAATGTCTTTTCCAACCTGTCCTTTCCTTTCTTTTCTATTTGTTGTTGGACATTTAATGATCAGAATGCCAATCAAGCCAGTTAGTGTGTTGGCTAAAACTGTCAGACTGCAACAACGTTAGCGAGTAGGATATGTAATTTGGAAACACATACATAATACACAGATTCAAGGGAATTAACTTGTATGCTAACTAAACACATTTGTTGGACGAAGCCAGCGTTTTGACACTAGATCTTTTGAAAGGGTATATCCATGTACACCATGATGCACCAGCCATCTGTCGGGATACGCATCATGAGTGGTTATAACAAGGTGGTTTGTGTTTCGTCAACAATGTAGAAATTAGATTTTGTTTTAGTTCTTTTTTGTAACAATACGCTTGGCTGTTTTTTCCCTCATTTCACTACCAGCAATGTGCTGCTGTATTTATGATAGTTGAGTTACGAACTACAAAACTTGACAAGCAAAATATCTACTAAAATAAACAGTTCCTTGCGATTGGATAAGTGTAAACTTTTATTGCTTTTTATAATTTGTAGAACCAACCTTCAAAGAGCTTTTTGTGAATAATGTAAGCCCTCAAAACATCTACAGCGTCACAGCCCAGAAAACAGTTGCTGCAGGCCTTGAGGTGGACCCGGTGAAACTTCACACTAACAGTAGCTCTAAGGTGAGTGATAATGTTGCCCCACACAAGTGCACGGTTAGGCTTAACAGCCAAGTCAGGTCCTGATGAAGAGAGGGAGGAGAGAAGGAACAACACAAATACTAAGAGAATCATTTTAATGTAGTTAGTGTGAAGAATTAAGACAGGGAGGGAAGAAAGAAGGAACAACACATAGAGAATCATTACAATGAACAAAATTTTACACTTGGTTTGAATCTATGGGAAATTAGACAATAAGGAAAAACTGAATTCCCATGAAATTCAACGCTGTTGAAATTATTTACTTGCTGAAGTTGTCCTACTAGGATCAGGAATTCAAAATTTCTCAAACCAATAAACTTTTAAGCAACACTGAAAGCACAACACATACACAACATGCAGCAGGTGTAATCTACCTCTAACTAGATTGTTACTTTATTAAGGGCCAATTTCCCAGACATAGATTAAGTCTAGTTGTAAGTTAAATCTCATTGTTAATGGAGATTCTCCATTGAAAAATGTTTTTAGTCTTGTTTTCTACTTTCTAGTAAGGCAACATTCAATGTATTTCACAAGTACACAAATTTGCAAAACACTTCTGGTAATTTACAATTTACCTGGAGGACGCAAACACAGCTTTTCTGCTAAATTGAGTGCTCGTTCACGGACCGAAGCCATTTCCTGACAGTGGTGCTCACCAGTGGCATGTTTTCACTTTAGTCCTTAACTACTTGTTTTAAAGCAGGTGCACAATCACAGTGGGGAAACCAGTTGTAATATTGCCCCTCTAGAGGGCAGTAATAATCAACAACTAAACATTGGGCCTTCTGTAGTCAAACCAGAAGCAGAGATGCTCTCAAAGTAGGTATATTAATTAAACTATCTTACTGTATTTGCTGTAAGAGGAAAGGCAAGTCTTACCCTGGTTCTGCAGAATATCTAGTGTGTTACAGTGCACAACTATTTGGGTATCTGGCTGAAAAGCTGTAATTTAAGACCCATGTGCTTGAACACAAAGATAGTAAGGATCAGACTAGGAGCTCTCAATAGTATAAGGTAATGTTTTTCTCTTGAAAACAGAATAGCAATTGTAAAATCAACCTTGATGTCAATAATGGACTGCGTTGATAAAGTGCTCTGCGTTTTGTAAATGGGTATAGTTTTAGACCTCATCACAGTACACCAAGAAAGTGGGATGCTTCTCCCTCAGTGAAAGGAAAGAAAAACACTGGGCCTCAGTCACCAACCGTTCTTTAAAATAATTTTCTTCTTAAAAACCCCTTTATGCAGTTTCCACAAAGATTCTGACATTTTGCAGTGTTTTCTTATTTGGAATTTGTTCTTAGGTAAGAACAGCATCAACGCACAATCAGTGGCACAGTTGCGCCCATTTGAGTAACATTTTTCATTGGTTATTGTTTAATTGGTTATTGTGTTTTTCTAAATATTACAGTTGTATAGCCTACTATTATAATATTTAAGTTATAATATTATTTGTATCATTTATAGTGTTTAGTTATTTTACAGAGCATTATGGTTTTTAAAAATAAATAAACACTACACTATACTTCAATTTCTATGCGGGACTCAGGTCCGTGTCTAAATGCTCAGCTGATGACTCTCCGAGAGTGCTGTCTTTCCAATAATGGTCCCAACGCGCTGGTCCAGCTCTGATAATTGAGAGATTGACAGCATTTCTTCAATGGTCAGTGTGGTCTCTCATCCCAGATAGCAAAATTAAACTGTGCTGGATACAGGTCAAATGTGCGCCACGATCCGGCCCAGATTGGTAAAATGCGTCCGCCAGTGTCTTTTTGCACAATGGTCCACATCCGGTGTGGATCTGCATTACAGACCTTAGACAGTTTTGTGCCAGAACTGGACCTGATAAAAAAAAAAAATTCCAGCCACATTCACCTTTTGTGTTCAATTTCTGTGAGCATAAAAAAAACTCAGTTTCAGACTCAATGCGGCCTCATGCCCTTTTATGGAGATTGGCGGGTGTTTACCTATGCTAATTAGAAACAACTAGCTCATGCTTTCAATTTACAAGGACAGAGTGATTAATCATTGTAAGAACAAAGGTGCAAACAACGAAATGAACAAATTTGAGAAAGTATTCGTGAACAAAGCCTACCACACCCCTTTTGTTTACAAGGCATTTCTGGGCCCTTAAAGCACATCCACAGCTCAGAAGACTTTCTCACACTGAAAGAAAAAAAGTTGATACAGACCTTGGGTAATTAGCTTGTACTTTAGAGGATATGTAGGAATTTAAAAGGAGTTTTGTTATGGTTGAATCTTAGATATTGTACTGAATTGGAAATATTGTAACAAATACTTTGTGATTGCTGATCATAATAATTAATAATATTTCCTGTCCTGTCTTTCTAGTCTTTCGTTCACTTTTCACGTGGCTGCTAGGATTAACGAGTGTGATTTTACTTATTTATTTTTATTTAACATATTTCATTTAGTATAGTGTGTAAAGGTGTGTATACAGCACATTATTGCAAAGTGCAAAAAGTTAACAAGGACAACCTGATTATAAATAAATAGGCAAATCTTAAAGTTATACCAATATAAGATCAGTTATATCAACATCAAGATTTTTTTGGCTAAATACAACAAATGACATTTCAGTAAAATAATATTAAAGTAGTATTAGTAAAGTATATTAAGCCTATGCTAAACGAAATTAAAGAATGACTCCAAGTCGACTCGAACACAGCTGTTATTGCGCATGCGCGACCAAAATGAACGAATCAGTCCCGAGTCATTTTAAAGATTCGTTCACGACAGGCGACACATCACTGTGGTAACTATAGCCTATAGTATAGTATGGAAGCCCATAAGGGACTTTATTCAAATGAAAATGTAAACTTGAAAATGCAAATGAAATTCCACAATAGCATTATCACTTTCCACATTCGTATGTGTTATTTGAGACAAAATGTAAGTGAAATTGCAATCATCCCATTTTCATTTGCATTTTCAAAGGCTCCAATGGCATTCTGTGTCAATATTCAAATTCAAATGCAAAAGCTGTTTGACATTACATTTTCAAAGTCCTACCCCGCCATGCTCATCAAGGCGGGTCTTTAGTTTGGACCTCACTTCCTCCTTCAGTCACTTAGTGTAGTGCTAGCTGTAGCTAGCGATGCGTCTGGTGCGCCGGGAGATAACCACTTTGGCTATTTGACAGCAACATAATTTTGCCATTAACAGAGGTTTGCGACAGAACAGAGAAAGTATCTATATTGCAGAGTAGGTCTACTCCATTTCTGGTACCGACGTGGACGTGTCTCTCGCACCAACCAAGCCATATGCCATTGCCGCAGAGATGAACACTCAGTGTGGCTCACTCTTGCAAGACAAATGACCTACCTCACCTTAATAAAATTGCCAAAAACAAGCGCAACACTACCTATGGCCACATATTTATAATACAACATTATTAAAACTAGAGGTGTGAACATTTCTGAAAACATTAAAACCTTTTCCAGAAGAAATTTCCAGCGTTCCACCTTCTAATTAAATAACTTTGTCCAATCTAAAGTGTTACAATCCTGCCTTCATATTATCACCCATATCCCATATTGTGCTATAAGTATATTTATTCAGTATGATTCTGATAATTAATATTCTGTAAACATGCACGTGAAAGTTGAAAATAATGCAGTTATGCCTAATCTACTAGCCCAGAGCAAGCGTTCCGCTGTTTGGCTGTCCTGTTTCTCTTCGTTTCAGCGCTGTCGTTGTGAATAATTAGAGAGAGATTTTAATAAATATACTTCTTTTAATAAATGCAAAAACATAGAACTTGCAGCACAAAAATATGACTAAGGACTTGCGAAATAGCAACTCAAACAACGAATTGGTTAAAGGTTAATGAAGCAAGTCACTAAACAAGGAAGTGACATCCTAACTAAAGACCCGCCTTGAGAGGACTGACAGATTGCATTTGAATTTTCATGTTCTGTCCCAAAGAGAGCGTGGTGACTTGAAAATGCAAATGCAATAGACTCCTAGCGCTGATTCGCGTATTGCATTTGAATATTGTCCACTCCACAGCGTAGTAGTCTTTGGAAATGCAATGGCAAATACGATTTCCATTTAATTTTCAAATTGTTTGACAACTTCATTTTAATTTTAATTGTGACATAAATAATGCTTGCACAAATGGAAAATGAGGAAACATTTTTTATATTGCATTCGCATTTTCAAGTTTACATTTTCATTTGAATAAAGTCCCTTATAGGTTCCATAGTACAGGCTTTAGGGAAGGCTGCAGACCTGGAGCACAGACAGATACAGGACCCCTTCTCATGATGCTAATGCTCGTGACAGGAATGGTGGCAACTTGGAGCTTGCTGTGAAACTCTGTTCCAGGTTGTTGGCGCAAGCACACAACTTACTGTTTTGAAGTAGCGGGTCATCAGTGCAGCATTGTAAGTTAGCCCTCCATTTAGCTTCCTATCAATGAGTAGCAATTTTTATAGACAGTACATATTGACATTTAAGCACACGTACTTCATCGACAGATAGCTCACTAGCTATTTAGCTGATGCCAAGCACGCGAACGTAACGTCAGCAAGATAGGCTAAATTTGCTAGCTAGATAATTTAGCTAATTTCAACGTCCATAATGTGATGAGATGATAATGGTTTGAGTGGCGTAAATACTTCACCTCATATATACTCAACTAATAACCAACCTACTTTGGTTGAATTAAATTGATGGGTAATCCATTAGGTTTAAAGTAAGCAGTTGATTTGCGAATATTTGTAGCTTGCCAATTATTACAAATCAACTACAGATATTCGCAAATCAATGAACTGCTTACTTTAAACCTAATGGATTACCCAAATATTCGCAAATCAACTGCTTACTTTAAACCAAATGGTAGACAGGACAAACGTGTTTCCAGTTTTTTTTAAATCAAGCGATTAAACAGTAAATGGTCCAAATTTGTGTTACTTACTAAACGTTTATTAATAAAAACAAATTCATAAATTTTCAGTTGATCTGAAAGTGACAGTTTTAGTGTCGAAAAAGGTTTTTTTAATTTTACCGAGTTGATACTTTGGTGTAGCCAAGCGGTGTCTTCTAAGAGCTCAAACCTCCTATGGCCAACTTTG
>JAPMUY010007936.1:0-61879 GCA_026901105.3 Galaxias olidus | reverse complement strand
CATGTGAAGAAATGATACACAAGACATATGAAAGTAAGGAACAATGCTGTAGCGAATTAGCAACTGAAGCAGAACAGCGAGACTGGAGAACTACGGTGTGTGCTGTGGACATTGGATGCCGAGCATTTGTGGCATTATCAACGACCAAACTACTTAAGGAAATAGGGATCTGCGGCAAGGAATTGCGGAGGAGGAGGTCAGAGAGGTAGGAAGGGGCCAGGTAAGATATGACTTTGTAGGTGGTGAGTAGTATTTTTTAATTAATCCTATATTTAAGTTTATTGACGATTTGATTAGGTGGACCATAGAGGACGGTCTTGCAGAAATCAAGTCTGGAAGTTATGAGGTTATGGATGAGTGTTACTGCAGCAGCAAAGGACAAGGAGGGCCGAATGCGGGCATTGTTCCTGAGGTGCAAGAAGGAGATTTTTGTGACCTGGTTGACTTGAGGTAGGATCAAGAGGTCGAGGATGATTCCAAGGTTGCGGACCTGGGTGGAGTGGGTGACGCTAAAGGAATCAATGTTGAGTGAAAAGGGAGGGAGCGGCAGATAAGGGAGTTTGGGTCTATGATGAGGATTTAAGATTCATTCAAGTTGAGTTTGAGAAAGTTCTGTTGTATCCATGATTGTTTGCCTGCAAGGCAGGTGTTGAGGGCGGGGTCAGTGACTGAGGGGATGGTTTTGGAGGAGAGGTAAAGTTGAGTGGAAACGGAGGCCATGAAGATGGACAATGTGTCCAAGAGGAAGGATCCAAACGGAACAAAAAAAATTTTCACACTTCATAGAAATACCAAATGCATCTTTTTTTTAATCAAGGTCTTTTTATTGGAAGATTTTGACATTATACAAAGTACTGACAGTGGCGATCCCCTGAACCCACCTATACCATCCACCCCTCCGACCTGCACCAATGAAATAAAGCTGGTCATATTCCAAAATTACTGAAAAAACTGGAATACAAGATAATAATAATAATAATAATAATAATAATAATAATAACAATAATAATAATAATAATAATAATTATTATGTGTATGTGAATAAGGTCAGAGCATGTGGAGACTGTTCCGTATGTGCCCTGATTGCTTGAATGACGGTAATTAAACAGGTGAAGAGATGTGGGCCTCCGTTGTTCTTATCCAAGTCAAAAGTGCTGTTCAGTCTTATTGTTGAGTCTACTCATTCAAGTCAGTTCATATGAACTATTTCTAACTGATTAAGGCTTCAAGACTACATGACAAGAAACCTCTTAATCACAGTATATTAACAGTCTAATGTTGCTGCTGAAGGTGGTGTAGGTTGGTGGGTGTGCAACCTCCTCCATTTGCTGAGAGTTCTATGACCATTCCAACCAAATTTCTTTCTTTTTATCTTCTTTTTCTTGATTTTGTTTTCATTTAGTATGCTATTTTTGTTTCTTCTTTTTTTTCCCCTTAATATCCTTTTTTTCTGTAATTCTTTTTACATAGCCAGTCACCGCATATACTGCTGGCAGTTATATTTTTTATTGTATTTTGTGGAATTTACCCTCTATGTCGACCATGCCCATCTGGTGGTGACTCTCTAAGGGACGTTTGCCTGCAAGGGGCCCTGGTCACTTTTTGATAAATTGAAAGGATTAAATACAGATTTTTGCAGATTAAAAGCATACAACAGTTGGTACATCTTAAAATAGGTCATTCATGCCACACAGTATATATGGTTGCCCACCTTCCGTTTTATCCTCTGCATTACATGTTTTTCTTTCTATGTTTGCTAGCTGGTAAACCCAATTCATCAGACAAGTGAGTAATCTCCATTGAGTCTCTAAAAATGCACTATTTATTTAAGATATTTACTTTTCTAAAATAGAGCATACATAAATGCATACATTACATACACTACATACATACATACGGTGGAGAGTAGAGATATATAACAAATATACATCCAGACAGGAGCAATGCATGGTAATGAACATCCCATCATGTTCTGTGGCATACAGAAAGGCTGTGCAGGCCCAGGTGAATCTGAATTCTGCTGGCACGGTTTGGGTGTACTTGTCCCTTTAGAGGGAAGGGTCTTTGCTAATAAATACAAAGTTGTTCTGAGTGATCACCTTTATCCTATGATGAAACATTTCTATCCAGATGGGAGTGGTCTCTTCCAGGATAATAATGCCCCCATCCATAGATGCATGAGGGTTCACTGAATGGTTTGATGAGTATGACAATGATGTGAATAATATGCTATGGCCTTTGCGGTCACCAGATCTCAACCAAATTGAACAACTATGAGAGCTTTTGGACCGACACATTAGACAACACTCTTCACCACCATCCAAACTCCAAATGAGCGAATATCTTTTGTAAGAATGGTGTTCTATCCAGTAGAGTTCCAGAGACATGTAGAATCAATGCCATGACGCCCAAAGTCTGCGGTCATGTCTGTGTTCAGTGTGAAGGTCTTGGTGGGGCCGGGGAAGGCGAGGACAGGAAATTGGACCAGGACCTCTCTCAGCTGGGGAATAGCCGCCGCACAGTCATTGTCCCAGTAGCAGCGTTTCCCTCTCAGTGAGGCAATGGAACAAAAGAACATGAGAGCACCTACCCCTCATTTGCATAATGAAGAAGAAACGCATACAGAAATGTAAAAGGTAACGTAAAAGGAAAGTATAAGAAAATGTAAAAGGAAATGTAAAAAGCAATGTATAAAAAAATAATAATTCAGAAATAAAGACGTTTGGGGAAATAAAAAGGAGGGGAAATGCAAAGGAAAAAGGAAATGTGAAAGGAAATGTAAAAAGCAATAAAGATATGTAAAATTAAATTAGAAATTAAATAAATAGGGGGATTTACAAATCTTACAAATTTTACAAATTTACAAGTTAGGTGGACTGCGAAAATTTAAAATAAATACAAAGGTAAATACATTTCATGGCATTTTATTTATTTTTGAGTAATTAAAGAGTATTATATATCAGTTCAGAGCCTATGTTCAGGTATATTCACAAGTAGGTTCCATAGCCAGAGCATCTCACATTTGTGTCTGATATTTGACGGTTCCCATCCCATATCACCACAACTAGCCAAAATTGGTGTAAGTTTGCGGACTTCTAGAAATGCTCGGATGGCCCTGTACTGAACAGTGCTAGATTTACCAGGTAATTAAAACCCCAGACACCAGCAGCATAATCTGAGACATGGCATACACAGGATAATACAAATGTCTTCAATTTAACTTTTTTGGGGTGTATTTATAGTATATTATCCATACTATTCCTAATGCGGGATGCAAATAACTTAGTAGAATCTAAAGGTTGCCTGGTCAACTTTGAAAGCTGGAATGTCAAGTCTTTAAATCATCCTGTGAAACACAAAAAGGTGCTCACACACACTGTAAAAAAAATAAGGTAAAATGTACGGTAAATAACTGGCAGCTGTGGACGCCAGAGGAGAACCATAAAAAAAAACGGTACAGACGTATTCTGTATTACGGTAAAGATTTTCTTTACGGAGTACAGACAAAAACTGGCAGCTGTGGATGCCAGAATAAATCTGTAAAAAATGCATTAAAACTGTGAACAACTTTATAGAACAACCTGCAAATTTTACTGTTAAAAACAGTTGGAAATGCTTTAAAACTAGCAAATCCAACAGCATTATTTGCTTTAGTTTTAAGGCTTGTCATCAACAATGCAGTCTTCCGACATATATGGGACAGTCAGGTAACAGTCCTGCCAAACTTTACAGAGACAGTCATCATGGATGTAAACAACTGTTCCATTCATTCTCAAGACCATTTTCCTTGTTTAACCATTATTGGTCAATCCTATGTCTGGAACGCAAGGGCATAAGCACTGTATATGGGAATAGACATTCTCACTCAGGGTGACCCTAATAAAATAGAAGACATACTATGGGGTTACATTCTCAGCTTCCATATCCATTTTTAATGTCCACAAATGTCAAGAAGGGTTGCCAAATCACATAGAATCAGCACAGACCCTTGGAGAGAATATCTTATCTTCTCCAGATTGAAATATTGCATAACTTCTTTGACCCATTGAGAGTAAATAGGGTGGAGAGGGTCTTTCCACTAAACAGTAGTATAAGACGCCTTGCTAACAGAGTGCTCAAGGCCAGCATGTTACACTTATAATTATTTAGTTGGACATCCATTGGCGCAACACCAAATAATGTAAGGGGAGCGATCTATTGGCCTCTCTAGAATTTTTGAGAAAGTATCAAAAATAGATCGCCAGAAATTATGTAGTCCTGGACACTTTCAAAACATGTAACAGGCTTGCAGGAGCCTGTTTGCACTTATCATGTAGGATCCAAGTCTGGTCTAATTCTAGACAGCCTAACTTTACACTAATGAAGACGATGTACTACTTCGAAGTGTATTGCAGCGTGTCGTTAACAGATAGATGAGTAAATTCTTAGAATAATTTTCTGCCAGATTTCTTCTGGAATTTGTTTATCTAGGTCCTCTTCCCACCAAGACAATCTAAAGTTGTCAAATTGTGTAAATTGAGAAGCTTGACTCCAATGAATTTGAAAATAGAGTCTAACAGAGACGTGGGGGGATATGAAGGGAAATCATTGTAATGTGAGGCTACAAAACTCCGCCGTTGCAGATACCTGAAAAAGGTTTGTCTAGGAATACTAAATTTGTCCACCAGTTGTTCAAAGGATGCAACATTTGTGTCTTTATAGAGGTCATGTAATGATGAGATCCCACTCGTAGACCAGATATTAAATGCTCCATCTAATGTTGAGGGGGTAAACATGTGGTTTTTAACTATCAGAGCGAATAGTGAGAGGTTGTGAAGAGCAATGACCGCCTAAACTGGTTAAACATTTTTACCAACTGTACAACAATGGGGTTGTTGCTATAATAAGAGATGGGCTTTACCAGTGGTAGTTTGAAGTACAGTAATGCTGGTAAGGAAGTGGGGCTGCAGGATGAACTCTCTAAATTTAACCATATAGGGAGATCAGAATTGTTGTCGTCCTTCATCCAGTACATCAATGCCCTAATGTTGGCTGCCCAATAGTAGTACAGAAAATGTGTGAGTGCCATACCACCCTGGGGGCAAGCGCTTTACAATATGCATTTCCGTAAACGCGGGTATTTTTTGTTCCAGATGAAGGTTGATACAAGGCTATCTACGGACCTAAAAATAAATTTGGTAAAAAAAAATAGGAAGACTTTTAAACAGGTAAAAAATAAAGGTAACATATTCATCTTGATTGTACTCATACTTCCACACAGAGAGAGGGGCTGCAAATCCCAACGCTCAATGTCCTTTATCAAACAAGACAAGGGCAGAAAGTTAGTCTTATGAAGGTCTTTGTGATTGTGTGTGATCCAGATTCCCAGATACTTGAACTTCTTTGCACTAATTTTACAGGGGGTTGAACTAAAGGTGGTGCTCTTGGCAGTTGCTGAGTTGGCATCAACTCACTTTTTAGAAGGTTTAATTTTAAACCGGATATTTTGCCAAAATTACTTAAAGTGGCTATATGTAACTTTTTGTATTAACGGATTATCAATACCTTTGTACAGTTTGCGCATTGTAATGTCATTGGGAGAATGAAAAAAATCGCCGTTCAGATCAGTCCACTTGAGGTCTCAACATTTAATACTCATTTTGTCTGCAACCGGTTACGATCTCCCGTAAAACTGTGACTAATTGCTTTATGGCACAAAGAATTGCGTCACTAAATCAGCAAGAGAATATCATACTTAGAATATAAACGTTGATCGTGCTAGCGACATGCAGTGACCACGAACGAGCATTCTACATCCTTTGCGATGATTCGTTAAAATAATTACAATTATTTTAGTAAATTTAAGTAAATGGTAGGGGTTGCCAAAATCAGAAACTACATAACAGCCACTTTAATAAGTCTAGCATTCTAGGAAGGCTTGACAAAGGGTCTGCCATGTACTGTAACAAATCATCTGCATAAATCAATACTTTATACTTCATCGACTCCCAGACAGTTGAGGATAACATTCTTGGGGTCTGATTATGTGCGAATAAAAACACAATTTCAGATTTGATAAAACTTACACAAGGTTCTTCGGAAAGAAGAAGGGTTAAGTCTCCATGAGCGATGATTGGGCACTGCACCAGGAACGCGCGATCTCATTGTCAAGGGGCCATGGTCCGAAATTACTATGGATTGATATTCTCAATCAGTTTCCATAGGGAGAAGCTTTTTATAAAAAAATGTATAATCTATTTGCGAGAATGTCTTATGGACTGGGGAAGAGAAGGAGTAACCTCTGGATGTTGGTTTGAGCAATCGCCATACATCTGACACGCTGCATGTCTTAAGGAAAAGATTAATTGATTGCGCCGACTTCAACTTGGATGTCATCATAGAGGAGCTATGGTTTAAAATTGGAGAAAGCACACAGTTTGTGTCCCCACCTAGAATGAGGTGATGCGTATCCATATTTTGCAGTTGGGAGAAAATATTAATGAAAAATACATTGTCGTCAAAGTTAGGAGCATAAATGTTGGTTATAATAACTGGCATTCCGTACAATCGACTAACTACAACTACATAATGCCCTGCGGAGTCAGAGTCTATGCTTGACACTCCAAATGGTACATTCTTACGGATTAGCCCCTGTGATTGCATTCCCACTTGGTTTTTAAGAGCTGTACTTCGGACGGTTGGTCAGAATATTTTAGCCATTATGAACTGCTCCCTCTAATGGTATTTTCCCCAAATTTTTTTAAACATGCCATTGTGTGCCCCCTTTTAAAGAAGCCCTCTTTTGATCCCTCTATTATAAGTAATTTTAGACCCATCTCCAAACAGCCATATTTATCTAAGATTTTAGAAGACGTTGTCGCCCCTCAACATTTCTTTTATGAATAACATTAAAAAAATTCTTTAAAATATTCCAATCTGGGGCAGCACGGTAGCTCAGTGGGTAGCGCTGTTGCCTCACAGCAAGAAGGTCCTTGGTTCAATCCCCACCTGACCCAAGGGTCTTTCTGTGTGGAGTTTGTGTGTTCTCCCCGTGTTTGCGTGGGTTTCCTCCCCCAGTCCAAAAACATGCAGGTTAATTGGTGACTCTAAATTGTCCGTAGGTGTGAATGTGAGTTGTTGTCTGTCCCTATGTGTCGGCCCTGTGATAGGCTGGCGACCTGTGCAGGGTGTACCCCGCCTCTCGCCCTGTTTCGGCTGGGATAGGCTCCAGCCCCCCCGCGGCCCTGCATAGGATAAGCGGTATAGCTAATGGATGGATTCCAATCTGGCTTCCGTGCCTTAAACAGTATTGAGACTGCTCTGGTCAATGACACCAATGATTTACTGCTTGCCAGTACTGAGTTTTAATTCCCCTTGACCTCCTCAGTTCAGCTTTTGACACAGTGGACCATGATCTTTTAATCAAACGTCTAAGACAAATTGTTAGTATCAATGATGTGGCTCTGGATTGGTTTGTCTCCTATTTGTCAAACAGGTCCTTCTCTGTAACGCTTGGAGATGCCTCCTCCTGCTGTGCTCCTCTCTCTTGTGGGGTCCCCCAGGGGTCCATTCTGGGTCCCCTCTTATTTACAATTTATATACTACCGCTAGGACAAATCATACGTAGACATGGTATTGATTTCCATTGCTATGCGGATGAGACCCAATTGTATGTCCCGTTAAAGACTGGCAGCACCGATGTTTCCAATATTTTGTATGTCAAACAATGCCTTACAACTTAATGACTCGAAATCAGAAGTTATTATCATTACCCCATCTGGTAATAACACCAGCATCGTTAATCATCTCTCTTCCAATCTAGGCACCTTATCAAATAGCGTCCGCAAGGAGGCCCGCAACCTTGGTGTTTGCTTTGATTCTGAGTTGTCCTTTGACAAGCAGGTGGCCAATGTGACACGGTCATGCTTTTGTCAACTTTGACAGCTAAGCAAAATCTGATCATTCCTTTCATCTGCAGATTCAGAAAATGTCATCCATGCTTTTATCTCCATCAGACTCGACTATTGCAATGCAATTTATTTTGGAATCAGCAAGCAAAACATCCAGAGATTATAATTGATCCAAAACGCTGCTGCCAGGTTTTTAACTCTTACTAAAAGAGACCACATTACAACTATCCTGGCAGCCCTTCATTGGTTACATGTGAGTTTTAGAATTGATTTTAAGATTTTACTGCTAGTGTTCAAAACCTTGAATGGTTTGGCGCCTGCCTATATCTGCGATCTGCTTTTACCTTACAAAGCCCTCAATCTAAAGCTTTCTCTTAACTGCCGCCTTTTATTTTGTTTATTTTTATTTATTTTTATTACATGATTTTACTGTGTCTTAGTTATATTCCATTATTTTACTGTTATTTTTATTGTAAAGCACACTTTAACCCTGTCTTGAAAGGCGTTATATAAATAAAGTTATTATTATTATTATTATAGTATAGCTGCCTCCCTTGCCTTGGAGCCAAAATTGGAATGGTATGCTTGTCCTATCCATTCTCCTCTCAATCTGAATTAGTCAGTGGTTCAGAGATGGATTCTCTTAGAGGAAGGCAATATCAGTTTTGAGATGTATAAGATGCACTGTAAAAAATGGCAGCAAATTGACAGCGAAATACTGTGAAATCACGACAGTAAACACTGTAAATAGATAAACAACGAAGCAGTGTTTAATTTATAGTAATATGTTGTATAACACTGAACCAAACACAACTGTTTATTTTAAAGTCAAAATATGTCAAAAGTATCATATTCCGTGGTATAACTGACAGATTACTGTATTTTAAACACAGAAACACTGTACTACAAAAAGCAATACAATACTGTTAAAATTACAAAATGCCAGTGTTAAAATAATGTTCTATGTCAGTTAGATTTAGTTTTAAACAGAAAGAAACTGTATTACATTTTTCAAATTCATATGTTATTCCTTTCAAATAGGAATGTGTATAAATACAGTGAAAGTATGTCAATATGAAGGAAAAAGCTGGTGTTGTGTCTTGCTTTACATATGAAGTATTTTCTTAGCTTCCCTGATAAAATAACTCATTAATAGTGTGGCTTATAGCCAATGGATTTGTGAACATTTGAGTGTAATATTCAAATGTTCCTTAAAACCTACACTTTCTTTCCTATTTATGTTCCCTGTAGAAGTGTTCAATCTGCGATGAGAAATACTTGACAATTTTACATAGGGTCTATTAGATAGAACTTGTAGAAAATTATTTCATACATTTATATTGTAATCAATACCTTTAACAGAAATTTTAATTGCAGTATTTAGTTGCTTTCACTGTAGAACCTTAGTCATACATACTGCAGCATCCTGGGGGCGGGGCCCTCCCAGCATGCACCAGGGGGTGGGTTTGCCATAGAATTTGCTGTGTTACTGTTGTTCAATACATATATTTTACCCCATTCTTTTGGGTTGTTTTAATAATTGTTATCGCTGCTTAATTTAGTTAATAATTCAGGTTGACTGACATTAGGGTCACCCTGAGTGAGAATGTCTATTCCCATATACAGTGCTTATGCCCTTGCGTTCCAGACATAGGATTGACCAATAATGGTTAAACAAGGAAAATGGTCTTGAGAATGAATGGAACAGTTGTTTACATCCATGATGGCTGTCTCTGTAAAGTTTGGCAGGACTGTTACCTGACTGTCCCATATATGTCGGAAGACTGCATTGTTGATGACAAGCCTTAAAACTAAAGCAAATAATAGGCATGAATGACCTATTTTAAGATGTACCAACTGTTGTATGCTTTTAATCTGCAAAAATCTGTATTTAATCCTTTCAATTTATCAAAAAGTGACCAGGGCCCCTTGCAGGCAAACGTCCCTTAGAGAGTCACCACCAGATGGGCATGGTCGACATAGAGGGTAAATTCCACAAAATACAATAAAAAATATAACTGCCAGCAGTATATGCGGTGACTGGCTATGTAAAAAGAATTACAGAAAAAAAAGGATATTAAGGGAAAAAAAAGAGGAAACAAAAATAGCATACCAAATGAAAACAAAATCAAGAAAAAGAAGATAAAAAGAAAGAAATTTGGTTGGAATGGTCATAGAACTCTCAGCAAATGGAGGAGGTTGCACACCCACCAACCTACACCACCTTCAGCAGCAACATTAGACTGTTAATATAGTGTGATTAAGAGGTTTCTTGTCATGTAGTTTTGAAGCCTTAATCAGTTAGAAATAGTTCATATGAACTGACTTGAATGAGTAGACTCAACAATAAGACTGAACAGCACTTTTGACTTGGATAAGAACAACGGAGGCCCACATCTCTTCACCTGTTTAATTACCGTCATTCAAGCAATCAGGGCACATACGGAACAGTCTCCACATGCTCTGACCTTATTCACATACACACCATACACAGTCACGGTGTCACATCTAACAAAAGTACAAACCGATATCTGCGTTTACAGCACTTCATAAGTCTTTACATAAACATGATAAAAACATGATAACAACAAAACATTGAGAATGTGCTGTCCATAACAATAAACAGAGTTACTCCCCAGGCATGCTTAGAGTTACCCCTGACGCTACATTATGGTCATTAGTCATGTTTCTTCAAGTACAAAGATGTCTGCCATGCACGGTGATGACCCCCAGCTCCAAAATAAATTTGGTAATCCAACTAAGAACAAATCTAAGAACGTATAAACCTCTCTTTGTCTGATATGATGTCACGCTGTGTATTATATTTATATTTGCATGAGGTTTTATTATAACAGTTACAGCGATTTACTCCATGAGCATATTTGTGAATACAGCATGTTGTGATTCTTGCATTTGTTTTTATAGTGATAGTGGATACTGCATGTTGTGATTATTGCTTTGTGTCATGGACTGTATATTGCATGTTGTGATTGTCGTGATTACTTCCACCTATACCAAATGTTGAACTAGGCAACCCATTGGATAATTTCCACCCCTGTTGACTAATAAGAATCGGGACCTTCCCTCACTGAAAAGGACGGCTGGAGCGAGACCTGCCACAACGAACGCACCGCGAACAGAACACAGAGCATACCGTGTGAACCTCCTGTGTGTTGGGACCTGGAGGGACGGGAAGGAAAATACGATTAAGTTAAGTACAGGTTGAAATATACAGTCACTCTTTAGCCCGGTAATTCATGTGAATGTGTCAACGCCCTGATTGGAGTTTCTGTCACTCAGGACTTCCTGGTTTACTCTGCTTCGACGTACTTCCGAAGTAGCTGGACTGGGACAATTGGGAAGGATTGCCACTGGACAAGGGCGGTCACAAAGACCCGAGACGGATTCACAAGGGTTTGCTTGGACCAACCGGATTACCGTAATCACAACCCAGTTTCCTGAAGGGTTTTAATGATTACATTTTAAAGACTAATAACGGACTAGGCTTGAGGACTATTTTAATATAGGCTCAGTTTAGTGGCTTGTTTAATAAATTGTAAATTTTTATACTTACCTCTGACTGGTGTTGTTGTGTTGGTGTGGCCCAGGATCTTAGAACCTTGTTCTAACCCCAGTTTATCATATTAAACTGGTGACAATGACAAACTTGATGTTCCAAACCGTACAAATATCTGCTTTGCAATATTGATTTGACACTTCATCACATAATCGTTATAAAAGGCTATTGATTTAAACTGTAACATTGCTACTGCTCGCATTTCACACAACAAAAGTCACGTTGTAGCTGCTTGCCGTGTTTCTCTGAATCTTTTAGTAATAGCAATCATAAATTAAAATCTGACAGCGTTTGAATGAGGTTATTCAATAAGACGATCTCAGTCACGGTTGCAAGAAGATTCCCTCCCATTGCCACTTGAGGGCGGATCCAACACTGTCCACTGCTATGTGGGCAGTGTATCAAGTCAAAAAAAAGTGGCATTAAAAACAAATTACGTTAACGCGTTAAAACAAATATGCGTTAACGCGCTAATACTTGCTACTACTGCTTAATAACTTGCATGCACTTTGCACACTTCATGTCATTAATGTCAGGATATTTATATATTTTTCAGATGAGGATTGTTCAATGAACCAGTGAGATATGACAGATCTCTGCTTTTGTGAATATCAGTGCTAGAAATTTACTTTTTCAGTAACTACCAGTTTTGAAACGTGCATCAACAATGCTTCTGAAATAGCTATACATTTTTCTTCGATAGAGCAGTTTGTGTATTTACATTTTTAGTCCCGCCTTTAATGGATTTTGATTGTCCAGCTGACAAAAAGGGAAATTGGCAAGCCCTCCACTTTGGCAAAAGTTAAACTATTCAATTCAATATTAAGTCCGCCAGAATAAGTCAGTAAAACTTTGCAACACCAGTGGCCTAAAACTGTAGAATATACACTGGCAGGTCCTAGCTGACACTGGCATGTGCTAAATGCCAGTGACCCAACACCAACAGGGGGCAGAATGGAGGCTGGCAGGTCTGGCATGTGCCAACATGGGAGCATGTCTAGCTCCTGCCAAAAGCCACAAAGAGAGCCTGGCGTCTGTCCTTTTTTTTTAAAGAACAAAGTGCTTTTGGCCCCTGGGCTTTATGTTGTGGATCTCTGCTGTGGGCCTATCTAAAAAGTCTGCCGTGTAGAACCTAAACAAATTAGCATTTTTGTAATGTGTGCAGTTGATAACTGAGTGACCAAATACAACTACTATATGGCCAAAAGTATGAGCATTTGTGAGGTCGGGCACTGATGTTAGACAAGAAGGCCTGGCTCGCAACCGGCGTTCCAATTCATCCCAAAGGTGTTCAATGGGGTTAAGGTCAGGGCTCTGTGCAGGCCACTTGAGTTCCTCCACACCAAACTCGTCAAACCATGTCTTTATGGACCTTGCTTTGTGCACAGGAGCTCTGGCACTTCTCACAATAATAAAAAACAAAATATATTTTCAACTAGGTCTATCACTACTGCCACAAAGACGCAGGTGAACTTTCTAAAAGAAGGTAGCAACGCCAATAGTGAACGTGCCTCTCGCTTGTGATAGTGATAGCAACACTTAAAATATGTCTCTCGGCCAACCTGGATAATCTGCGGTCAAAAAAGACTGACAGCCATAGGCGGCGGATTTGCAGCCTTTGCACACATACATTCGTGTGTGTGTGTTTTTAACTGGGTAAGGTGGTGGGAGGAAACCCATGCAAAGACGGGAAGTACATGCAAACTCCACACAGAAAGGACCTGGATCAGCCAGGATTCGAACCCAGGACCTTCTTGCTGTGAGGCATCAGTGCTAACCACTGGGCCTGTGTGTGTGTGTGCGTGCGCCTGCCTGCCTGCCTGCCTGCCTGCCTGCCTGCCTGCCTGCCTGCCTGCCTGCCTGCCTGCCTGCCTGCCTGCCTGCCTGCCTGCCTGCCTGCCTGCCTGCCTGCCTGCCTGCCTGCCTGCCTGCCTGCCTGCCTGCCTGCCTGCCTGCCTGCCTGCCTGCCTGCCTGCCTGCCTGCCTGCCTGCATGTGTGGTGGGGGTGAGGGGGTTAGATTTCTTGAATTATATAGGATTTAAAATATGCATGTTGGTATCGTGCACAGTTCCCTATTTGAAAACAACTGAGCAACAGGCAACATGCTTCTTTCAAATCTTTTTAATCAGGAGAAAGGATTTTGTTGAATGTTGATGCTAACAATGTCTTATTACTGCTTCTGACACCACGCATAACGCTAGCGGGGTATCAGAAATGGGTACATTTGCATTCATTGTGGACATTGTTTTGTTGCCATAATATTTGAAATGGTAACAATACTCATATTCATCTTAAAATAATTGGTTTGTTTCACAGCTAAACTAAAATATCAAGCCGTTCTAAAAGAAATTACTGCATTTACTACAGTCAACACAATATTATGTTATATATATATATATATATATATATATATATATATATGTGTATATATATATATATACGTATATGTATGTATGTATGTATGTATGTATGTATGTGTGTAATACATGATATGTGTGTGGTGTCTGTCTAAATTATACCTAATTCGCAGATTGTAATTATATAAAAATATAGGCTATTATTGCAAACGGCAGCCATTTATATATATACACACACGATATAATATTTAACAATGATACCAGTTTTATCTACGATTTAGGTAAATGAGTGTAACGTCACACTGTCACTGTGCTTTACGCACAGGTGGACTGTGGCGCTAGGAAGTTCGTCACTGTTTGGTTTCAGATGAGTTGAAATTCTCGAGCTGATTTTGATATCTGACATGTTCGAATTCTGTTAAGGTTTAAATAAGGCTCTAGACTCAGTTCAAAAATCCCCAAACTAGTCTTAGTTAATCAACGGCCTTTGTTAACTTCCTCACATAGCAGTGGAATTAATTTATAAGCGCAACTTATTTCGAAATGAGTGTGGAGGCGTACGGGCCGAGTTCTCAAACCCTTACCTTCCTGGACACCGAGGAAGCGGAGCTTCTTGGAGCTGACACCCAGGGGTCGGAATACGATTTCACCGATTTTACCCTACCTAGTCAGACGCAAACTCAAGGCCAAGCCCAAAGTCAGCTTGACAATGAGGTTAGTAAAGTTAAATCTGAACGCGAGAATGTTCTCAATCATGGAACGTTAGCTAACGTTTAGTTAGCTTCCTTGCTAACGTAGTAATTGCTAATTTTGCATTGGTTTGTGTTACGTTAAGTTGATCGCAGTAGCTAACCAGCTAGCTAGCTAGCTAGCTTTGTGTCTTGTTATCGGGATGGTGCTAGTAACGCGTTGGCTATAGCATGCTAATTAGTTGGTCAAATTTGTCAGCAAACATTGCCAACGTTCGCAGTTTTATTGTTTATTGGCGCATCTCCAACTTCACTGTGTTAGGTTTTGCTGTTGATGAGACTTCCTGCCTCTTCTACAGGTCAATGGTCCTATAGATGGGCTTCACAATGGAGGAATAGACGACTCTGTTGTAAAGGCAAGCCAACTTCTAGCAGAGCTTAACTTTGAGGAGGATGAAGAAGACACATATTACACCAAAGATCTTCCTATGCATGCCTGCAGGTAACCTTATGAAGGCGTTAAAAAAGCAACATAGTTAGTTTTACGAAATTATTTATTGCTAATAACTTATGTAAGAACAGGTTAAATCGCTTGTTGTCTTAACACTAAGTTGGATCTAAGTTTGACACATTGATAGGAATGCACTGTGCCGTAAACTCAACATTGAAGTATTTTCTGTATATTTACAATTTGACACACACAAGTGACAAATTGAAAAGGAAAGCTTGACATGCCTGAATTGAATATCAGTGAGCCTCTGTTATGCTGTGGAGGGCATTTTGGAAGCCTGAATTGGGTCCACTTCCCTGCAAAGAACTACAAAGTTATTCTGAGTATGTATACCATCATGATAAGATGAAACATTTATATCCTGATGAGTGAAATTTTCCAGGATGACTATACCACTATCCCCAGGGCACGAGGTCACTGTATGGTTAGATGAGTTTAAAAGTGATTTTATATAAGTGAGTCATATGACGTAGATTCACCAAATTAGAACCCAATTGAACATTTGTTGGACATTTTTGATTACTTGTTGGGCAGCGCTCTCCAACACAATCCATAACACAATTGTACAATTTATACCAGGGAAGTTCAGTTATTCTGGCCCAACACATACCTAAAAAATGTCGATTTTTTCCCTTTAATATTCCCTTCACAGATTTCATGTTAACAAACCATAGTTTTGTCAATCTACTTTGTGCATGACAAGTGATTTTTCCAATTATTTACAGACAGATTATTTCACTTATAATTCAATTCCAATGAGTCAGAAGTTGTAAAAACACTAAGTTGACGGTGCTTTTAAACAGTTTTTAATATTACAGACAATTGTCATGGCTTTAGAATCTTCTGATAGGCTATTTGACATAATTTGAGTCAATTGGAAGATTATGTTTTCAAAACAATAGATTAACTTTAGTAGTAGATTAACTCCAGGCTATACCTTTTTGTAGGTTGGTATTTTAATAACAATAAAATCTATTAATTATATTAAATTTATATATTTTTTTATATATTTTCAAACTCGATTATGTTGTGTTGCTGCATCGATGCAGAGTCGTCCACGTCCGCAACGCAATGCATCTAAGAATCGAGATATAGCCACAGTAGAGATGCACCGATACCATTTTTGGGTGACCAATACTTAAACTTGAGTACTCGCCGATCCGAGTTCCGATACAAGTACTTTTCATGACATTGCCAAATCACAGGCAGCCTGAATAAAACTCCTTTTTTTAATTCAGCAATCGTAGTAGGCTAAATTAATAATACATCAATAATGAATAACAAATTGTCTGCAGGCTATATAATATATATATTTGTTTAAATGTATTTTATATTCATTAGGTTGGTTTTGATGCGAACACCCCTTATACTAACGAAAGTGAACGACAACGGTTTAGCATTAACAGAACAGCGCAGAACACGGCTGTAACATAACTTTTTTTTTTTCTGATTTCATAACGTCTGCTACATTAATATAATTAACATTTTGGATTTTCTTAAGACTACCTTAACTGAACTAAATAATATATTTAGCGAAACGCAATTCAGAAGCATTTTTCCCCAATCGAAATTGTAGTTTTTAAACCACCAAGGCAAGGTTCTATGGTGTTGGCTTGAAACATGAGAAAGAAAGAGCAAATATGCTCTGTGTCATTCACGTTAATGAAACAACTTTGTTGTTTTTTTCCAAACAAAAAGCAGCATCTACGTTTTCACTAGGCTATATACAGTTTTTCCTGTTGCCAACAGAGGCTGCGCTCTCCCACCATCAAAAAACATGCTCTGTTCTCCTACCAATGCCCTGACCAGTCACTGCCAATTCACCTGGAGTCGGTCTTTGTGTTCTATGTGTGTGAGCAAGGCTGTCGCAATATGTTGGGTGATCAAGTCTGGCGCAAATTGGCTGCCGTGGTATCACTCAGACTGAGTGTTGTGTTTGATAGCTGTCCATTCGTTGTTCGTTCTGTGTAATTATTTTGCGACCAATTTGTGTAAAGCGCTGAGTCTCGAGAAAAGCGCTAAAAACTAAATAAAATGAATTATTATTATTATTATTATTATTATTATTATTATTATTATTATTATTATTATTAATAATAATAATTCATTTTATTTAGTTTTTAGCGCTTTCCAAATATAATTAAAGTTAGCCTGGTTTATAGCTTTTATTGCATTCTTGGGGAGTGACATTGAGTAAGTTGGATAAATAAATGTTGAAATGCATTCCATTTTTGTGAGAAAAATTCAGCCAATAAGAGATATCTCTGAGACCACAAATTCAGATAGGTTTTACATTTATCTAGATTATTCCAAATGTTGAGATTTACTAGTGTGTAATTATCCTTTGTAATTTAAATGCCTAGGTATTAATGACTGACTTAATAGGGGTATTATGAATTGTCACAAGAGGGGTGTTATGAATTGGTAGTAATTCCCATTTTTTAAGGTTTTATCTTAAACCAGATCCTCTAGAAAATATATCTATTGTTAGGATTTTCGGAACTTGAATAAATTTTTTCCTGAATATGGTTGTGTCATCTGCTAGTTGGCTTATAACGAGCTGTTTGCCTAGAACTGTAAATATTTCAAAATCTGAGTTTCTTATAAGAGAGCATTTCAGCAGCTGCGATAAAGAGCAAGGGAGAAATTGGACAACCTTGTTTAATACCTTTATTAATTGAGAATCTTGGAGACTTGCCTTGCGGTAATAAGACCGTGCTATTGGTATCCTTATAAAGTAGTTTACCTAAGTTGGTAAAGTTTGCTCCTAAACCAAACAGTTCTAAAGTACGAAACAAACTTGTGTTCAATTGTATCAAAGGCTTTAAAAAGAATAAATAAAACGTTCATCTTCGATTAAATAATTATAATCCAGTAAATCAAGCACAAGTCGTATATTGTTATGAATTGATCGTCCTTTTATATAACCTGACTGTATCTGAGATAATTTGAGTGATGCTCGTTTTCAGTCTGTTGGCATAAATATGAGACGAGAGATTTGATGAGCGATAAATTGCTGCACTATGCCACTGACCAAATATTAAGATTCTTTCTCTCTGGCTCAGAGGCAGCGCTAACGTCTTCCATTGCTGTTGAGCATATACATAACAATAGTCTAGCGGCACCTGCTGGCAGGATGGACGAATTGCAGCAATAAAGCCATGGACAATTTTTACAATTCTTGCATGGCTTTTCTTGCGCAATATCTCCTAGAAGGCTTATGAGGGGTCAAAAAAGCCTTCGTCTATGAACAGCAGCTATGGTTTTTGCATATATAGTGCCAAATTGCTAAAGTTAGCAAATGCTGGGTCATTAGATCAACTGACATGCATTCTATTTACGTTACAAACCAACATCAACCATTCAATGTTACTGTTGTTAAAGACAACGGAGTGATTATCATAAATGTATGAATAATGGCAACAACGTTAAGTGTATATTATGCAAACATCACTTTACTGAAAATAACTTTACTGAACATTTTCATATTCACATATTACAACCAGCATTCAAATCGTCGACACTAGTACACATGATTTGTTCAAAACAATGTTGTTCCAGTCTGCTGTGCTACTCAATAATGTCAATCAGTAGATACAAATTAACAAAACAAAGCAATGTTAATTCTGTTCATAATTTGTTTCATTTTTGTCCACTGTTGCCTAGTCTGTTTGCTCACGTCTTCCGCATGACGACCGATCGATCAATCAATCAATCATTTGGCATTCCATTACATAATTTACAATTTCTACTAGAGATGCACCGATACCATTTTTGGGTGACCGATACCAGTGCCGATACTCAAACTTGAGTACTCGCCGATCCGAGTCCCGATACAAGTACTTTTCATGACATTGCCAAATCACATGCAGCCTGAATAAACTACTTTCTAATTCAGCATTCGTAGTAGGCTAAATCAATAATACATCAATAATGAATAACAAATTGTCTGTAGGCTATATAATACATATATTTGTTAAAATCTATTTTATATTCATTAGGTTGGTTTTGATGCGAACACCCTTATACTAACCAAGGTGAACGACAACGGTTTAGCTCTAAATGAGCAGCGCAGAACACGGCCGTGACAACTTTTTTTTCTAATTTCATAACGTCTGCTACATTAATATAATTAACATCTTGGATTTTCTTAAGACTGCCTTAAGAAAACTAAATAATATATTTAGCGAAACACAACTCCGAAGCATTTTTCCCCAATCAAAATTGTAGTTTTTAAACCACCAAGGCAAGGTTCTATGATGTTGGCTTGAAACATGAGAAAGAAAGAGCAAATATGCTCTGAGTCACTCATGTCAATGAAACTTTTTTTTTTTTTTTTTTTAAACAGAAAGCACCATCTGCGTAACGAGAGGCTGCGCTCAGCTGACTAGCCATTCACTTTCCGTAGGCCTGCTGCACGGTGCAGATGATAGGAACGCTATAGCTATATAAATGAATGGTGTTCGCAAATTTGCCAAGGCGGGGAGACGGATTTTGTCTGCACTGTACCAGAGTGTGTTGTCTTTCTCTAAGATATGTTTTTAGTTGGAACATGGCTGTGACTGAAGTGCTGCTTTCACGTAATCGCCATTTTTTATTAGAATGTCCATTTAAAAATTGACTTTCCCGCTGAGAATCAAAACTATAATTTAGCATAAGTATCGGACATTATGGTAATATTTTCCGATACCCGATCCGAGTACTGGAGCCCAGTATCGGCCCGATACCGATACCACCAAGTAGTATCGGTGCATCTCTAATCCACAGATCTACTATTAGTCGGGTTGTGTTTCATGCCAAAGCCCTCTCGCACGAGAGCATTCAATGCTGTCCTCTGCTTTCTGTGTAGGAGTTTGACACACACACACACACACACATACTTGAGGAATACTCACTATGCCCACTGCGTCCCTCCGGTTGATTCAACCTAGCCTAGCATCAACTCTAAACAATCACTTGCCATCGGTCTGTTACTAGCTACCGGCTAATTCGGTGAAAATTGCGACGTTATAATTTTGTTGACGATTTCAACAAAGTTGAACGTTTACGGTTAGCCCCTGATGGTAATATTGTCTTTAGGTTAACTTAATATTAGCTTGCGTCAGTCGCTCATTGTCACTTTTTAGGTGGTAGCACCAGTACTAGCAAGCTAAAGATTTCAGTTGCACAGAAAAAGATTTAGTAGCATACACAGGTCGACAGTTGAGCACATGTTTTATCAGTCAACAAATACCTAGTTTTCTTTTTCGTGCGCCTTCACTTCAGCTCTTTATCGCTTTTTTGTAGGCATTTTAATATTGGCTAGCATACGTGCAGAGTCAATATCAAAAAGAAAATAATCCCTACATTCTTTTTTGGGAGGGGGTGGGGGAATGGCATGATATTAGCATGTCAACCTAAAACATTGATACAAAATTACGAGCTAGATAACTGCAAGGACATTTCAACAAATAGAAGCTAGCTACATGATTATCAACTTATTCAAGTATTTATTTACGTCAACAATGTGGTGGAATCAGGTTTCTCTGCTGCTATCATTTACGATGCACAGGTACTCCTGCGCTCGCTGCTGTGATGTAGGCTAATCTTAACTATAGGTTACATAACGTAGGCCTAAACAATTTCAACTATATCTATCTAAAATATATTTTTATCTTACAGCCTGTAGCCACGGCAAATGTTAGTTGGCTAACTGAATTAAACGACGAGTAAAACAGGCTCTTTTGTAGGGCTGTACGCTTAAATTCTTTGGTGGTAGCACTGGTGCTAGCAAGCTAAAGATTTAATTAGTACAGAGAAACATTTAGTAGCACACACAGGTGGAAAGTTAAACATGTTTTATCAGTTAAAAATACCTAATTCACTTTTTGTGAAGTGGCAGGCTGACCAACTACTACACCATATTACAGTAAATAAAACGTGATTTACTGGAAAACACAGCTGGATAACATCAAACATTGATAAAAGTCACTGAAACAAAATACTGTGGAGATAAAGAGTATTGGTTGCTAGGTATCTCAATTATCAATTTTAATTTACTTTAAGCATGTGCAAATCATTAGATTTTTTTGTGTGACATATTCATTTTTTGGGAGGGGGGCATTATCACCATGTCAACCTAAAACATTGACAAGAAACTATGAGCTAGGCAACTGCAAGGAAATTTACATAAAATGCTACATGATTGTTATTAACTCATTCATTCAAGTAGGTGTTTGTCAACAATGTTGTGGAATCATGTTTCTGACAGCGACACCCCTGCTGCTAATGTATATGATGCACAACTACTCCTTCGCTCACTGCTATAATCTTACCTACTCATAAACAAGTGCTTCTTGAAGGCACAGAACACACATACGAGATACGAATACAACACACACGATGAATTTCAACTAAAAAACGAGACCGCAAACTGTTCAATTGAACCGTTTATATAAAACTCTTGATCGATTAAATTCTTAACGAAGATTTATCGATCATGGATTAATCATTAACATCCCTAGTTACTATATAAGACAGTGGAAAATGTTACTGTCAGATAGCGGTCCCCCATCAATAAGAGAGAAAGCTCACACGATCTGTCAAATTCATACTGCTGACTTGTTTCCCCAAAAAAACAAAAAATATAACACATGAACCAATCACTTAGATATGCAGGCACACTACTAGGCATAACCCAAGACCTGTCGGCACTGGAATGGAATCAATAGGGTCAAAACCTCAGGTGTAGTTAGGTCAGTTAGAATTACAGAAAAAAAGAAGATTACGTAAACAAAGAAGAAACATCAAAATGCAAAAAGAATAAAGAAAAAGACAGAAATTTGGTTGGAATGGTCATAGAACTCAGCAAATGGAGGAGGTTGCACACCCACCAACCTACACCACCTTCAGTATCCTAGATAGCAAAATTAGACTGTTAATGTACTGAAAATCGACATGGTTTAGACATTTGATGTTGAGCGTCTGAAGATGCTATCCGGTAATTTTTATGTGATTTGGATCCATGGTTTTGGACCTGGACTTTTTGGGGTAGACCACCAGTTTTTGAAAAAAAAAAACAGTGTGATGGACTTCATAATTTCTAATGGGTGCTAGTAAATGAAAGTTTAATCTCACTGCAATGGACAAGTTCTGAAGATTTCAGAGCTGTAACCCTAATGGTCTATTTTGTATGATTTTTTTAACACTTTGAACTTTGAACTGCTGCTATATCGCCACCAACAGGTACAATGAGACGGCATGGCATGGGGGGTAGTTTTGAGTGGACCTAGACATGTGTGCACATTTTGGTGCATTTTTAACCATGGGAAGTAGGATATTTGGGGGAATAATAATTACCGGAGTTGGCCGGCTGGTAAGAAGAATATGTCTTTGCGATAATAAGATTTAAGCGTCATCACTGACGCATCACAATAATAATAATAATAATAATAATAATAAGAAATATAGCTGCAGGCAGCAATGAAGGGGTCCATGCAACCTGACCCAGTACAACAGAACGGCCCCCACAAGACGCAGCCTGACCCAGTACGACAGAACGGCCCCCACAGCAGAAGCAGCCTGACCCAGTACGACAAAACAGCCCCCACAGCAGAAGCAGCCTGACCAAGTACAACAGAACAGCCCCCTCAAAAGAAGCAGCCTGACCCAGTACGATAGAACGTCCCCCAAAACAGAAGCAGCCTGACCCAGTACGACAGAACGGCCCCCACAACAGAAGCAGCCTAACCCAGTACAACAGAACGGACCCCAAAACATTACATTCACGCCAGGCCGCCTGGCCCCAATTCGACAGAATGGCCCGCCCCCACAACATTACGTTCACGCCGGGCCCCAGTACGACAGAACGGCCCCCACCACATTACATTCATACCAGACCGCCAGGCCCCAGTACGACAGAACGACCCCCCACAACATTACAATCACGCCGGGCCCCAGTAGGACAGAACTGATCCCACAACATTACATTCATGCCAGGCCCCGGCTGGCCATCGTGCAGTTTGGGCTAATGCCTGAAGGGCCGGTCCAATTTTTGACAGTTCTGGGCCGGTCTGCTTTGTTGTTGAATATAACGTCAACAATGATTCAATAATAATTTGCATTCAATAACTTTTACTAGATGCGCAACGATAAAACTGAGGATGTATATAGGCCTATATTTATTTTATAGTGTGTCGGCCAAGGCATTAAATGCCAGAACCAAATTTTGGTCCCAATCCGGCCCTGACTCGGGCGACACAAAAAGTTTAATTGAAATATCTCTTTGCATTCAGGAATAACAAGCGTTTAAAGTGAAACGCCACACCAAATTGGACCATGGGTCACCTGGGATTTGAACTCAGGACCTTCTTGCTTTGAAGCAACACTTCTAACCACTGAGCCACCGCGCTGCCAACGAAACTTTGGATTCAAACTGTGCAAAATAAGAAGAAACAGAGACGACTGAGCGTATAGGTGCAGGAGGCAATTTTCGAATTTCTGGTTTAGCGCCCCCATATGGCCTATTAGAGCGAAACTCAGCATATGTCCTCTTCTAGTCTTACCTATGATGTGTACCACGTTTGGTGACAATTGTCCATTCGGTTGTGGAGATACGCCTTTACTTACTTATGAAGCGAAAGCCGCAGGAAGTTGTCGGGATTTGACGTCTGCAGTGTTTGGAAATGTCTGAATTTTTTAAATAATTATTGATGGGCACTGTCCACAAATGCTACCTGTGAAGTTTGGTGGGAATCTGACAAAAGGCGTAGGACTAGTTCGTCATGAGTCCGATTCAAACTATGCCAAAAAACAATAAACCGTGACGACTGAGCTCATAGGTGCAAGAGGCAATTATGTTTCTCTCAATGCAAAGCATATTCTGAGAAAATATGGTGACTGTATCTAAAACGAGCAAAGAGATATGTCTTATTTAAAATCTCAAGTTTGGCGATGCACTGTAACGCCCCCCAATGGCCGACAAGGCCTACATTTTTCCAGCATGTGGGGGGCCTCCATGACCTTATACAGACCGAGTTTGATGGCGCTCAAGCATTTCTAGGGTCTTTGATTTATAGCTTGAATTTCATTGGCTTGTGGCAGTCACATTGCTTGGACTACCAACTTCTTATTTGTTGTAGCACAACAACTTGTTACCCTTGTGCTACACACCAGGTTTCGTGAAAATATCTGTTTGTGTTCAGGAGTAATGAAGGTTTAAAGTGCTTTTCTGGTATAGCATATACCATATGGCTGAGTGGCGCCAAACTCCGCATATGTCCTCTTCTAGTCTTACAAATGATGTGTACTAAGTTTGGTGACAATTGTGTGTTCGGTTGACGAGATACGCCTTTACTTACTTATGAAGCGAAAGCCGCAGGAAGTTGTCGGGATAGGACGTCTGGTGTGTTTGGAAATGTCAATTTTTTAAATAATTATTGATGGGCACTGTCCGCAAATGCTACCTGTGAAGTTTGGTGGGAATTCGACAAAAGGCCTAAGACTAGTTCTCAAAAGTTTGTCCGCCATTTTGAAATTTATGAATAACAATCTAGTGGGCAAACATGAAAATGACCAATGGCAAAGATGTTCAGCATCTGCTTGTGCATCACCCAATACCTGATTCATTTGTATTGGACAATATGGGCCCAAGTTCAAAGCATTTAAAAATTGCAACTTTGACCCAATGGTGGCGCTAGAGGTATGGGTGTATGGACCCCAGAAGGTCTGTTTTTTCAGTTTGGCTTAGACCTCTATCAGCCTGCCAAGTTTCATAAAAAGCGAGTCATGGGAAGTAGGCGAAACCCTGAAAAACGGTGTAATAACAAAAATAATAATAATAATAATAATAATACTTACAAGAACAATAGGGTTCCCGCAGCTACGCTGCTTGGACCCCAAATAATTATAATAATACTAACAAGAACAATAGGGTTCCCGCAGCTACGCTGCTTGGACCCATAATAATACTAACAAGAACAAAAGGGTTCCTGCAGCCAGGCTGTTGGACCCCTAATAATTACAGCTGTGATTGCAGCCATGACCATGCTATGGCACATCATGGCACATTGCTATGATTCACAACAGGCTGTTGTAACAAGATAGCAATGTCACGACAGTGCTTTGAGCAATGACATAACAGTTTTATGGTATTGACAAGACATGCTGTTAGCTAAGCTTTGTCAATGTTAAAAAAATTTGAAATTAGAGATGCACCGATACTGCACTTCTCAAAAAAAATTAAAGGAGCACTTTTTAATCAGAGTATTGCGTCAAGTCAATTAAACTTTTCTTTGATATTGTTGATCAGTTTCAGCTGCTTTGCTGTTAATGAAATTAACAACAGGTGCACTAGAGGGGCAACAATAGGGACCTTAAGCAGCAACGCTAGAGGACAGCTACGGCATCCACGAAACATTCCAACGGGTTTCCGTTGTAGTGGAATCGAATATCACTAAGCAACACTGTTACAACGGCTACTTCTTGCGGAAACCGATCGCTCTGAACCTTATCATTATTAACCTATATTATTATTATTGTTATTATGATTATTATTATTATATTCGTATATTATTAGACATATTCTGTAATCATTACTTAGGCTACAGACAAATAGTCAATATGTCTCTTAAAATGGCCCGAGAACACTTAATATGTGCGTTTTGAAGACAATTTAATAACAGATGAGGAGTTTGTTTTACTTTACGATATGAACCGGTCCAGCAATTTAGATTTGCCTTATGAGCAATGTACACCTTTCAATCTGAATGACATGGAGGACGGTGAGTGTCTGGCAGAGTTTCGGGTCAGGAAAAATGACATACCACTGCTGGTGAAGGCTCTAGGTATACCCGCGAAGTCGTCTGTTAGCAGAGAAGTGTGGTGGATGGCACAGAGGCGCTCTGCATGCTGCTGAAGAGGCTCACATACCCATACCGTTACAGTGACATGATGCAGCGATTTGGGCAGCGACCAGTGCCAGTATTATGCATGGCAACAAATAGTGTGATAGATTACATCTATGATGTTCACCGTCACCGAATTGCTGAGTGGAACAACACCATATTAAACCCAATTGCTTTGCAAACATACGCTGACCGCATACACCAGATGGGCGCCCCACTGGACAACTGCTTTGGCTTCATAGATGGCAAAGTACGTCCTATTGCAAGACCAGGAATGAACCAGCGGGTGATGTACAATGGCCATAAAAGAGTGCACAGCTTGAAATTCCAATCTGTTGCCATCCCAAATGGCTTAAGAAATGTCAATCTTACTCCCCAGATGATGGCATTCAACAAATACATGAGTGAAGTGAGTGTCTGTAGAATGGTTGTTTGGTGACATTGTCAATTATTTTAAGTTCATGGACCTTAAGAAATTTTTTTAAATTGGCCCGAGTAGCGTAGGTGAACGCTACATTGTATCTGCCTTATTAAGAAATGCACTCACTTTCTTATATGGTAATCAGACATCAAATTTCTTTAAATTGGATCCTCCACACATTCAGTACTATGTTTTATGATTAATTAATCAATCCCTATCAAGTGCTGTTTTTATACACCTTAGACATTTTGATTGTATTAGTGTATATGATAGAATTGTATGTGTTATATTTGTATATATTAGAGTTAATGACGATAGTGTTATAGTAGCAAGATGGTATAAAGATTTCAAGTAAATAAAAAATGTGCAATGTCCATACATGTATTATGTATTTATATTTTGTTTTATGATTAAACATTGGTCATTAAAATACTTAATTAGAATTACAATTAGAGCAGGATGGCCAGATGCTGAATATGCTCCAGTCCAGTTTCACTGCAAGAGAAGAAAGTAAAACAAAATTTGACATGTTTCCAAAAGTAACTAACATTATTCCAAATGTTAGCAGTTAACAAAACTATCCTGTGCTTTACTATATAAATTACCTTTTTAAATTGACATCTATATGGATGTAATTGTATTATTTAATGATCTAGCGATTCAGTGCAAGTTTTTCAATTACAGCAAGTAATGCTTGCCCTCGCTGCTGCTGCTGCTGAAGGAGCATGGCCTGGGTACCGTGCATTGTAGCTTGCTGTTGCTGAATCATTTGCATCAGCTACATCATCTGCTGTTGTGACCGCAGTGCCATCCTGGTTTGCTCTGCTATTGCTTGCCTTTTTAAATCTAACTCTTTCTTTGAGCTCTCTCTCATTTTGGCTTTTTTCCTTTAAAAATGCAATAGTTTAATTGCCACTTCTCCTACGTTTGTTGCTGAAATCTTCCCTATCTTCACTCAGCCTCCGTTTTGGTCTGGCCCACCCTCTCCATGGCCCTGTTCCTAGCCTCCTCTGCTTTCTTCAACTGCCTTCTCCTTTTCTGTAATTTCTTTGATTGATCTAGCTAGTCCCTAACAGACCTTTGAGAGACCTTAAATTGGAGGCCTAGGGAACTATTCAAAGTTTCTGCTATAGCAGACCAGGCCTTCCCCTTGTCCAGACTCCCCTTCTTAAATGTGAATGGCTCTGACACTAAGATTTCTCTAGTGAGAATAATGTCATGTCTCTCTGTCCACTCCATGGGGACTCTAGATACATATGGGCAACTAGTTAGTCAACATAAGATGAGCTACATAGTTTTGGCTAGCAGGCTTTATAGAAGTTCACAATGTATGAACACTTCTCAATTGCACTGTGTTAGAGTAAGTAAAAATTTACCTAGCTACAACGTAATTAAACTTGGCTAACTAACGTTAACGTTACTTACAGTGATCGCATAGCATCAACTTGACTGATGGCGAAGGATAACATAACTATGAAACGGGAAAATTGGTCAAATAAGCGGGTATCTTTAACAAAACTACTAATAATCATAAAGGAACTAATGGTGGAATCAAATATGAACGAAATAACAAGTGTTAATTAGAATAAGAACGTATAATTACCTGCTTACACTTAGACGTTTTACAGACTATGGCAAATCAGTCTTTTTCCAGTAGCAGGCAGTTGGGCTACAACGGCAGGATGTGTAGAGATAGAATCCTGCATGCGTATAGACGAACGTACTCATTCTCGAACGCCGTAGCGGTCCTTTCAACTGTCGTTGCTTGAAGTTCCTACTGAGACAACCTCCAAAACAGGAATGGTTTTCTAGGTGGAGGCCACTGACATTTTTTCCCTCCATCTTTTCTGACTGTTTTTCACTAGTTTTGCATTTGGCTAGGGTCAGTGTCACTACCGGTAGCATGAGGCGATACCTGGACCCTACAGAGGTTGCACAGGCAGTCCAACTCCTCCAGGATGACATCAATATGTGCCATTGCCAGAAGGTTTGCTGTGTCTCCCAGCACAGTCTCAAGAGCATGGAGGAGATTCCAGGAGACAGGCAGTTACTCTAGGAGAGCTGGACAGGGCCGTAGAAGGTCCTTAACCCATCAGCAGGACCGGTATCTGCTCCTTTGTGCAAGGAGGAACAGGATGAGCACTGCCAGAACCCTACAAAATGACCTCCAGCAGGCCACTGGTGTGAATGTCTCTGACCAAACAATCAGAAACAGACTTCATGAGGGTGGCCTGAGGGTCTGACGTCCTCTAGTGAGCCCTGTGCTCCCTGCCCGGCACCGTGGAGCTGGATTGGCATTTGCCATAGAACACCAGAATTGGCAGGTCCGCCACTGGTGCCCTGTGCTTTCCACAGATGAGAGCAGGTTCACCCTGAGCACATTTAACAGACGTGAAAGGGTCTGGAGAAGCCATGGAGAACGTTATGCTGCCTGTAACATTGTTCAGCATGACCGATTTGGTGGTGGGTCAGTGATGGTTTGGGGAGGCATATCCATGGAGGGACACACAGACCTCTACAGGCTAGACAACGGCACCCTGACTGCCATTAGATATCGGGATGAAATCCTTGGACCCATTGTCAGACCCTACGCTGGTGCAGTGGGTGCTGGGTTCCTCCTGGTGCACGACAATGCCCGGCCTCGTGGCGAGAGTATGCAGGCAGTTCCTGGAGGATGAAGGAATTGATACCATTGACTGGCCCCCACGCTCGCCTGACCTAAATCCAATAGAACACCTCTGGGACATTATGTTTTGGTCCATGTAACGCCGCCAGGTTGCACCTCAGACTGTCCAGGAGCTCAGTGATGCCTTGGTCCAGATCTGGGAGGAGATACCCCAGGACACCATCCGTCGCCTCATTAGGAGCATGCCCCGACGTTGTCATCATTTTTTCACTTTGATTTTTGGGGTGTCTTTGAATTCAGCCCTCTATAGGTTGATCATTTTAATTTCCATCAAACGATGTGGCATCCTTTCGTTCCTAACACATTACCCAGTCCATATCAGTGTAGAAATCCAGCATGATGTTTTCCCCCCCATTGAGATCTGATGTGTTTTCAAAGTGTTTCTTTAATTTTTTTGAGCAGTGTACTTGGTGATATCTGTATTGGGCCGATACTGGGCTCCAGTACTCCAATCGGGTATCGGAAAATATTACCATATCAATGTCCGATACTTATGCTAAATTATAGTTTTGATTCTCAGCAGGAAAGTCAACTGTTAAATGAACATTCTAATAAAAGATGGTGATTACGTGAAAGCAGCACTTCAGTCACAGCCATGTTCCAACTAAAAACATATCTTAGAGAAAGACAACACACTCTGGTACAGTGCAGACAAAATCCGTCTCCCCGCCTTGGCAAATTTGCGAACACCATTCCTTTATATAGCTATAGCGTTCCTATCATCTGCACCGTGCAGCAGGCCTACGGAAAGTGAACGGCTAGTCAGCTGAGCGCAGCCTCTCGTTATTAGTGACAGGAGAAACAGACTGTGTATGTGTCCTAGTGAAAACGCAGATGGTGCTTTCTGTTTAAAAAACAAAAACAAAAAACGTTTCATTGACATGAGTGACTCAGAGCATATTTGCTCTTTCTTTCTCATGTTTCAAGCCAACATCATAGAACCTTGCCTTGGTGGTTTAAAAACTACAATTTTGATTGGGGAAAAATGCTTCGGAGTTGTGTTTCGCTAAATATATTATTTAGTTTTCTTAAGGCAGTCTTAAGAAAATCCAAGATGTTAATTATATTAATGTAGCAGACGTTATGAAATTAGAAAAAAAAGTTGTCACGGCCGTGTTCTGCGCTGCTCATTTAGAGCTAAACCGTTGTCGTTCACCTTGGTTAGTATAAGGGTGTTCGCATCAAAACCAACCTAATGAATATAAAATAGATTTTAACAAATATATGTATTATATAGCCTACAGACAATTTGTTATTCATTATTGATGTATTATTGATTTAGCCTACTACGAATGCTGAATTAGAAAGTAGTTTTATTCAGGCTGCATGTGATTTGGCAATGTCATGAAAAGTACTTGTATCGGGACTCGGATCGGCGAGTACTCAAGTTTGAGTATCGGCACTGGTATCGGTCACCCAAAAATGGTATCGGTGCATCTCTAGTAGAAATTGTAAATTATGTAATGGAATGCCAAATGATTGATTGATTGATCGATCGGTCGTCATGCGGAAGACGTGAGCAAACAGACTAGGCAACAGTGGACAAAAATGAAACAAATTATGAACAGAATTAACATTGCTTTGTTTTGTTAATTTGTATCTACTGATTGACATTATTGAGTAGCACAGCAGACTGGAACAACATTGTTTTGAACAAATCATGTGTACTAGTGTCGACGATTTGAATGCTGGTTGTAATATGTGAATATGAAAATGTTCAGTAAAGTTATTTTCAGTAAAGTGATGTTTGCATAATATACACTTAACGTTGTTGCCATTATTCATACATTTATGATAATCACTCCGTTGTCTTTAACAACAGTAACATTGAATGGTTGATGTTGGTTTGTAACGTAAATAGAATGCATGTCAGTTGATCTAATGACCCAGCATTTGCTAACTTTAGCAATTTGGCACTATATATGCAAAAACCATAGCTGCTGTTCATAGACGAAGGCTTTTTTGACCCCTCATAAGCCTTCTAGGAGATATTGCGCAAGAAAAGCCATGCAAGAATTGTAAAAATTGTCCATGGCTTTATTGCTGCAATTCGTCCATCCTGCCAGCAGGTGCCGCTAGACTATTGTTATGTATATGCTCAACAGCAATGGAAGACGTTAGCGCTGCCTCTGAGCCAGAGAGAAAGAATCTTAATATTTGGTCAGTGGCATAGTGCAGCAATTTATCGCTCATCAAATCTCTCGTCTCATATTTATGCCAACAGACTGAAAACGAGCATCACTCAAATTATCTCAGATACAGTCAGGTTATATAAAAGGACGATCAATTCATAACAATATACGACTTGTGCTTGATTTACTGGATTATAATTATTTAATCGAAGATGAACGTTTTATTTATTCTTTTTATTTTTTTTAAAGCCTTTGATACAATTGAACACAAGTTTGTTTCGTACTTTAGAACTGTTTGGTTTAGGAGCAAACTTTACCAACTTAGGTAAACTACTTTATAAGGATACCAATAGCACGGTCTTATTACCGCAAGGCAAGTCTCCAAGATTCTCAATTAATAAAGGTATTAAACAAGGTTGTCCAATTTCTCCCTTGCTCTTTATCGCAGCTGCTGAAATGCTCTCTTATAAGAAACTCAGATTTTGAAATATTTACAGTTCTAGGCAAACAGCTCGTTATAAGCCAACTAGCAGATGACACAACCATATTCAGGAAAAATTTTATTCAAGTTCCGAAAATCCTAACAATAGATATATTTTCTAGAGGATCTGGTTTAAGATAAAACCTTAAAAAATGGGAATTACTACCAATTCATAACACCCCTCTTGTGACAATTCATAATACCCCTATTAAGTCAGTCATTAATACCTAGGCATTTAAATTACAAAGGATAATTACACACTAGTAAATCTCAACATTTGGAATAATCTAGATAAATGTAAAACCTATCTGAATTTGTGGTCTCAGAGATATCTCTTATTGGCTGAATTTTTCTCACAAAAATGGAATGCATTTCAAGATTTATTTATCCAACTTACTCAATGTCACTCCCCAAGAATGCAATAAAAGCTATAAACCAGGCTAACTTTAATTATATTTGGAAAAGGAAAACACACTATATTAAAAAAGGGTTTATGGTTGAAGAGTATGAAGGACTGAAAGCCATTGATATTGAGTGTATTAATGGTACTATTAAAATAAATTGGCTAAGATCCTTTTTGAAAAATGAAAACAGCTTTTATTATTAATAATAATAATAATAATAATAATAATAATAATAATAATAATAATTCTATTTATTTAGTTTTTAGCGCTTTTCTCGAGACTCAGCGCTTTACACAAATTGGTCGCAAATTAATTACACAGAACGAACAACGAATGGACAGCTATCAAACACAACACTCAGTCTGAGTGATACCACGGCAGCCAATTTGCGCCAGACTTGATCACCCAACATATTGCGACAGCCTTGCTCACACACACAGGACACACAGACCGACTCCAGGTGAATTGGCAGTGACTGGTCAGGGCATTTGTAGGAGAACAGAACATGTTTTTTGATGGTGGGAGGAAAATTGGCCGGAGAGAGGAGTATGGTCTGTGATGCACTTAATTGATAATACCGGACATATTGTACCGTATGGAATTTTCTGTTCAAAATGTTATTTAATTGTCCGAAAACAGTATGATAATGTTATAAAAAGCAATCCCACAACCTATAATTGTGATATCTTACAACTTGTATCAAAGTAATATAAATCCATCTTCCAGAGCTTTTGTTGAATGGACATGCTCTAACCAGTCTTGAGATGCCCAACATCAAAATCCGGAAAGTCTTTGTCAAAGAACTATATCCATTTTCATCAAACAAAAACTCAATTTAAGAAAAAAAATTCTAAAGATGAAGCAGAGAAGTTGAGAACAAATATTTGAAGTTTCCAATTGCACCCAAAGGAAGTCCATTTTAAAATTCTCAATGGAATAAATCCTTATGGAGAATTTTTAAGATGTCGATTTGGAATAGATCATAATAACTGCTCTTTTTGTGATGAACACATTGAAACAACAGATCATTTATTTTATGAATGTAAATTTGCTACTGCATTTTGGGAAGACTTACATTATTGGTTATTTCCTGAATTTGGTAATTTCTCTGAATTGACGAAAGAAAATGTGTTTTTATGGAAGATAGTGTGCAAGACTTAGCGATTAACACAATTATTGTTCTTGGAAAGTTCTTTTTACGTAAGAATAGATTTCTGAAATCACAACCAAAGTTTGTCATTTTTCACAAGGAACTGTCATTATTTCTCATCACTGAAATTAATGAAGAAGAAAAATGCTTTGAAACTCTGTAATTTAGTAGAAGAATTTAAAATAGCAGAGAACCCCTAAATTCTTGTTTTTTGTATAATCTTTTTTTTTTTTTTTTTTTTTTTTTATGTTCTCCCCTCCGTTATATTGTCTAGTTCAATGTTTATTATGTAATTGTTACATGTCGCTTGTCTGATGTCTGTTGAAGAAAAAGTTCGATATTGTACCATGACATTTATGTTTTGTAAAAATATTAAAAGTAAAAGTAAAAACAAAATAAAAATAATCAAATCTCCCGTCTCCCAGAAAGTCTTTGCCGGTAGGCGTGTCGGCAAAGACAAGTAGGCAGTCATCGATATTAGATTTTCAAATAATTAATTCAGAGAAACTCAACACTGATTCGATTAGGTTCTTCTTAAACCTTTTGCTAATGCGTATGTACTAAAATGAAGCGGAAAGTTTTATTGTGTTTGCAAACTCTCCTCTCTCCCGATTGGTCAATCGACTGGCAAGAATTGGCTTCATTGGAATAAGTTTGAGGGACTGGCAAACTTTTTGTTGCTCGACTTGGAAATTTGCCTCGCCAGCCTTCCCATCATGCAATAAAGTGAAGCAAATTTAACATGGTCACGTACAAATAATAATTTTCTGTTTTAAGGCACTTCTTAGCTTTGTAATTATCGCACTTGTGCTACGGTCACACCGCATGCAAAAGTGGGCCAAATCCGATTTTTTTGCTCAAATGTGACAAGTCTGGGTTTTTCATAACAGTGTGAACAGCACAAATCACATGGAATCCTATCTTTTCAATTTGGATTTGGGGCACTTCCATATGTGGTACTAAATCAGATACAGGTCTGATTTTTTGCAATGCAACCTTTTACTTCTCTCTGTCTGATATTGGCTACATTTAAAACGAATAGTGTGAACAGCCAAACAAAAAAAATCAGATCTGAGCATGAATCCGAATTGAGCATTAAGGCCTACGGTGTGACCGTAGCCATTGTTATTTCAGTGGCACTTTGAAGCTGTTTTAGTTATTTAGTCCCTTTTTAAAATGTAAAAAAATAAATGTATGTCACACAATTCATTTTTTTTATACATCTCAATCAGGGATGCACCGATCTTGAAATTCTGGGCCGATGCTGATATTTAAAATAACAATTTGGCCGATTGCCGATGTTTATAGGCACATCTTATTTTTGTTATTTATTCCCTCTTTTGTGCCAGGGAAACAAAGAAGTCTTCGTAATAAAGAAATAACTGAACTGTTTTGAATAGGGATGTTAATCTTCATTAAGAATTTAATCGATCAAGAGTTTCAAATTATACTAGAAAATGCATTTCCCTGAGCAAATGCGATGTGATTGTGTTTCCACCATCAGCAACCAGGCAGTGCAGGTGGCCAGCCCTCTAAAATAACCGCTGCTGCACTACTACGTCCTCATGTGTTGGTGGACAGCGCTTGTGGCTGCCCGATCTGTTACAGGGGCCGATGTGTTACGGGGTCCGTTGACCTATGATTCACTTCTGGCACGCACATATATACGTCATCGTGAACTGGGACTCCTGGCCATTCCACGCACTTTCCAAACTGAAACAGAGGTTCTTGTGTTTGCAGTCACAGCTAATTTTTGGATTTTTTTCAAATCTTAGCTCAAATTATTTTGATTCATTAGCTTTTGAAAATGTAGTGGTTTTCTATGCACTTAGCTGGTATATCACAATAGGTTTTGTTTGTTATGTTTGATACGGTATTCGACTGTAGGCTATTGTTCTGTTTGTACAGCATTTTAGTTAACTGTTTTAAATGTGCTCTATAAATAAACGTGTTTTCATTACTTACATATACGAGTTTATTATATAGAGATTACACATTAATATATGGTCTTTAGAAATATTTATACAGGTACTGATGGCGTCTTTTCCCGTATCCTTTTGCAGAATATTGTAATAACCAGGTGCTGTAGCCATAGTTTATTTTTGTAAGCGAATGACTTTCTTTTTTGGAACAAGAGGAGTATCAGAGATTATGATAGGGAAATATTAACCTACTCTAGGGAGGCTCGTTGAAGCGTTTTCAAAAACTAACACATTAATAATGATCGGTCCTATATTGTTGCTCCAAAAGTTCAGGTAAACGAAAACGGTGAAAGCTAAAGCTAGCGTTCTTTTACACTAGGTTTGCGAACAAAAGCCTAAAGCCAAGGCAAAGCTAACAGTAAGCATAAAACGACATGTATTCAAAATGGGGCGGTACATTAGCTACGCTTTCAATGGTAATTATGAACAAGTGTAATATAACTTAACCAATTGGATCACAGAGTTATCACGTTTTCAGCAGCTCTGCATTGTGACTTGAAGCTGTATAACATTAAAACGTCTCAAAAGCTACAGCGTTGCATACATAAAATCAGCAGTAGTCTATTGTTTTAAGTGTTAATACTTATTCAATACTGATTTTTTTTACCATTGAAATACATTTTAAATAATCTTAATGAAACTGTGCTGCCGCCTGTTTAAATAGCCTAAGTTTATCAGCCAGTCTGTTCTCTTCATTCTGACACTGCTTTGTATTGCTGGAATTGGTCGTTTCAATTGCGCTACGGTAACAAAAAAAGGAGTTCGTTTTGCAGCAAGCAATTATAGATAGAAAGATTGGATAGATTCAGAACTGCGCGTGGCCAAAAGTCGACTTAATAAGTAGAAGAAGAATATGACTTTGCGATTTCAGTATGTGAGCGTCATCACTGACGCATCATCACATAATTATGGTTTGGCTTGTAGATAACTGCAAAGTTTGACGAATATGGCCTACTGATGTTTACGGGAAAGACAGACAGCTTTTACTTTAATACACTCATTTCCCCTTTCGCATGAAATCTCCGCCCACTGTTTGTTTGTTCAGTTTTGTATTTTGTAGAGCTAATTGACAAACTGAGCAGACTCCGCTGCGCCACTTTAGTGATAGCAAGTTAAATCACAACATTGAAATAGGAAAACTAACAACTCAAGATCCTTATGTAGCTGTTTTTATTGCATCTGCTTTTTCGTTTAAATTAAACGTGGGCACTGGAATGGAATCGATAGGGTCAAAACTGCGGGCGTTGATAAGGCGCAAACAGGCCTAATAATAACTAGAAAATGCATTTCCCTGAGCAAATGCCATGTGGTTGCGTTTCCACCATCAGCGACCAAGCAGTGCGGGTGGCCAGGCCCTTAAAATAACCACTGCAGCACTACTATGTCCTCGTGTGTTGGTGGACAGCGCTGAACTGAACACAAGTGCAAACGCCAACTGAAAGGAAATTTAGGCAACTGCAAGGAAATTTCAACATTAAAAGCAACATTATCAATTCATTCAGTCAGTCAGTCAGTCAGTCAGTCATTCATTCATGTCAATAATACTGTGTTGCTGTGAAAGTGACGCTCCTGCAGCTAACGTTTACGAGGCACTCCTGCTCGCTGTTGTAAAGCGCTGAACTGAACACAAGTGTAAACGCCCACTTGGGGCTAGTTGCAACATCTGACTTCTTCCATTCATATAAATATTGTGAACTATATGTCATATGTAGTCATCTTTAAATTGTATGGGTAATTAGAAGACAGATATAAGTTCAATATGTTTGGCTGGTCTATGTCAATTAGTCTCAGAATAACAGAGAAATGCAAAAAGTGCTGCAACTGTCCCCAGTCTCCCCTACGTTCTTGTGTTAGCTCAACCTCGCGTTAAGGCTTCTGAGCGGCATATCACACGTGTACAGCGCTGCAGACATAAAAGCGGTTTTTTGTCTTGAGTGTTATTGTTTGTTCAATACTGATTATTTTACCATTGAGATGTATTTTAAATAATCTTAGTGACTGTGCTGCCACCTGTTTAAATAGCCCACATGTATCAGAGAGTCTGTTCATTCTGACACTACTTTGTCGTTTTGGATTTCGCCATTTCAATCGCGCTAAGGTGACAAATAAAGGAGTTCGTTTTGCAGCAAGCAATTATTCATGGTGCCTTTAAGGGGATAACAGTTAGCTAAGCACACTTCAGCTAGATAACGTCCACTTGGACAAATAGAATTCACATGCAGTAAGCAGCAGTATAAACATGGCACAATGAAATTCTTGTTGACGGGACTCCCACTAGGTCTGGCTAAGCATGGTATAGCGTGTAAAGTCCTATCCTAATGATCTTTTGCAGTATAATCAGTGAGCTATCATTTATGGGGCCTTGAAAAACCCAAAAACTTTGCCACTGTTGAATGCCTTATGGAAACACTTGATACATGTTAACAGCCACTATTCAATTCAAGTCATCACAATTCTTTTTAACGTTAAACAAATACAACCTTACTCACATTCAGTGTACAGTCATCATCATCATCGTCATCTGCTTTGTCCGGGGTCGGGTCGCGGAGGTAGCAGTTCAAGCAGGGCATCCCAAACTTCCCTTTCCCGGGCCACATTAACCAGCTCTGACTGGGGGATTCCAAGGCGTTCCCAGGCCAGTGTGGAGATATAATCCCTCCACCTGGTCCTAGGTCTGCCCCGCGGCCTCCGCCCAGCTGGACGTGCCTGGAACACCTCCCTAGGGAGGCGGCCAGGTGGCATCCTTACTAGATGCCCGAACCACCTCAACTGGCTCCTTTCTACGCAAAGAAGCAGCGGCTCTACTCCGAGTCCCTCACGAATGGCTGAACTTCTCACCCTATCCCTAAGGGAGATGCCAGCCACCCTCCGGAGGAAACTCATTTCCGCCGCTTGTATCCGCGATCTCGTTCTTTCGGTCATGACCCACCCTTCATGACCATAGGTGAGAGTAGGAACGAAGATAGACCGGTAGATTGTACAGTGTACAGTGTCTTACAATTAGCCCAAGTGCAGGTGAATAACCTTCCTTGATGTAGAGCTATGGAGAGCTCCATCGTACACTAACTCGGCGATGTAAAAAGCTTTATGAAGAACTTATTCTGTCTTAACTCTTTCTCTCCCTTTGTGCTCGTCATTGTGGTTATTTGTTATGCAAGTCTCTAGTCAAACGCCTTTGCACGAATTTAGGAAGTCTCCGTAACCTTTGAGATACTGCAGCTAAATACACCATACAAATTATTCATACCGTGGCCATAACAAGACTAATCGCATTGTATGGCTAGTTAGTTACTGTGGCAAACTATAATCTACAAGCATTTATGTCATTATTATTAGGATATCTTGAAATGCATTATCTCGCAAACGTATACATACTATGCTAATTATAATTATATTATACTAAACCTTGAGGGGAGCTGCAATGAAGGACCAAGATGAATCTCTTATACCCTTGTGTATACTGCCGTCTAGTGACCGCAATAAAATGTTGGTTAACATACGTGCATACAAGCTAGATAATTAATTTCCTCTGGTAAAAACATAAGTAGCCTACCTCAGTTTTATTGTGGTAAATTGTGGGACATCCAAGATGTAAAAGAATTTGTTAGAAGGGCGAGTGACATAATTAGGCTACTGCATGCGTTCCGTACAAGTAGCGTAGGTTTATCTAAATGTCTACATAGCTTACCTAATACCAATCCAAAACGCAGATTCTTTAATTACGTCGTGATCATAAGTGTTGCCTTGCTAATTATTATCTTAGCATGAAGAAAATGGAACTATGAAACTTTGGCTAATAAGGGGCTGTAATAATCATTTGCAAAATGGTCACGTTCGCAACGTTTACACAATGAACACATTTAATTTGATTGAGAGTAGGCCACTTACTGCTATAGCGTACTCGTAGTAAATCCAATCCCGTTGAAAGTAATCCATTTACAATTCCTGCTGGTAAGTGCAACGCCTGTGGTAAATGAAGTGCAGTCCCGTTGCTAGTACTAGTATGATGTGCACAGGTTTTCCATACGCAGTAATTTCAATCACATAATAACCAAGACAGTCGGTACAAACGTAATGACATGCAAATACATAACGTCAACGCTAGATGTCGGCATATGACCGTGAAATATCTCTCCCAGTCAAAACCGACAATCTCTCTCTCTTCCAGTCAAAACCATCTCCCCATTCATTGCAGTGGGGCCACAAACCGATGTAAATATAATAATTAAAAATATAACACGTGACCCAATCACTTAGCTGTATGTAATCGCAATTGACTGCAATACCCAAAACGTGTGGGTACTGGAATGGAATCGATTGGGTCACAACTGCGGGCGTTGATAAGGTGTCAAAAACAGGCCTAATAATAATAATAATAATAATAATATGATTTTCCGGTAACAGTATGTGATTGCATGACGCAATCACATAACAATCAAATGAATCAGTTTGTGGTCTCATCTTTTGGTTGAAAATCATGGCGCGTGTGTATTTTTGTTCTGTGCCTTTAAGAGGCGAGTGACTTCATCACATTGCTGCTAGGAAGGCTAGTTTGTCGTTGAGGCTAAAGACGATCTCTGCCTGATTTACTTTTCCCCCGTGTTAACCTACCTTTTAGTTGAACAGTCCCTCTTCAGTGTGGTTATCGGATGAGGAGTTGTCTGTCTGCCAACTTATGCTGGGCACGTAAGGGTGACAATTAAATTATTGAAGCGTATGCGGGATATTAACTTCAAATCGAAGAGGATGAGCTGTTAAATTATGAAACAAGATAAAACAAAAAATTTCACAGACAAAAAAAGATAAAAGAAGTGCATCGCCACCAGTGATGCGGTTCTGACTAACTTCGCTTGACGTTAAAACTGGCAACATCGGTTCCATCAGAATGGGCAATTTCAGCAGCTAGCCTTATTGTAGACAAGACAAACGTGTTTTAAATTTTTTTTTTTAAATCAAGTGATTAAACAGCGAACGCTCCAAATTTGTGTCACTCACTAAACGTTTATTAATAAAAACGAATTCATAAATTTTCAATTGCTCTAAAGGTCACAGTTTTAGTGTCGGAAAAATGTTTGATAGAATATTCCTAATTCCACACGACTTTTGGAAGTAGGCTAGCTGATCTGCTCATTTCTGCAGTCTGCTCTGCATACTTAAACAAAACAATAAATTGACCAATAAATACATCTTGTTTTCTTAACGCACTGATTTTTTCATGCATGCTTAAATAACATCTGTGGTCACAAATATGGCATGCATGCCACTCGCAATGTTTAAAGAAACCAAGGCTTCGGTAGACATAAACAGAACATGAAAGGAAAGTTCCAACTTTTCTCATGACAATTGATAGGATCGCTTATCATGCACATTAAGTTCTTTATTAGCAGAAGTATTTTAAATTAAACTTTTTTCAAATCCGTTAGGTATATTAATATAGCCCTAACAAATGAATGACCTTGATACTTAAAATGACCCCGCAACATTAATTTAACAACTAGCTTGGCACATACAACGTTCCCAATGCATCACTTACATTCACAACCAATCGACAGCTAAAGTTTAAATGTAATACGTTAGGCGATAGGCCTATGTAATCGTAGCCAAACCGACTGACATAACCATACATAGAACATAAAAAATATGTCTTTCTATTGTAATTCTAAACAAAACTAAAACAAACTAGCTAGCAAGCTAGTAGTAATGCTGGCTACAGGCACAGACGCATCATTTCAATTTCTACTGAAATAATCAACAAAAGTTAATATTTTCCCGGACATGCTGTTAGGTCATAACAAAATTATGAAAAACCAATGAACAGATACACTGAGATTATGTCTCTCTATATTGTTTTCCCGTCACAAACCAAATGAAATTAGTGGAGAAAGGTATCACTCTAACCGCTGTCCGGGCACAAGTGAAGTACTTCAAAGCATCAAATGTATCACATGCTTTGAGGGGGCGGATCTCTAATTTCCACGAAGCGATTGATCTGATATTTGGCTCACTCCTCAATGAGACCTCCTTCTCTGTCCAGTGAAAAGCTGTCAAGCGACGGATGCATTTTGGGGTAGTAGCAACACAATTAAAGTATTTGAAACACATTTTAGGTAATTTATATGCAGTGCCTTGCAAAAGTATTCACCCCCCTTGGCATTTTTCATGTTTTGTTGCCTCACAACCTGGAATTAGAACTGATTGTTTGAAGATTTGCATCATTTTATCCACAGAACATGCCTACAACTTTGAAGATGTGATTTTTTTTTTTATTGTGAAGCAAACAACAAATAGGACAAAATAACAGAAAACTTCAGCGTGCATAACTATTCACCCCCTAAAGTCAGTACTTTGTAGAGCCACCTTTTACGGCAATTACAGCTGCAAGTCGCTTTGGATAAGTCTCTATGAGCTTGCCACATCTTGCCACTGGGATTTTTGCCCATTCCTCAAGGCAAAACTGCTCCAGCTCTTTCATGTTGGATGGTTTCCGCTTGTGAACAGCAATCTTCAAGACTGACCACAGATTCTCAATTGGATTGAGATCTGGGCTTTGACTAGGCCATTCCAACACATTTAAATGTTTCCCCTTAAACCACTCGAGTGTCGCTTTAGCAGTATGCTTCGGGTCATTGTCCTGCTGGAAGGTGAACCTCCGTCCCAGTCTCAAATCACAGGCAGACTGAAACAGGTTTTGCTCAAGAATATCCCTGTATTTAGCACCATCCATCTTTCCCTCGACTCGAATCAGTTTCCCAGTCCCTGCTGCTGAAAAACTTCCCCACTGCATGATGCTGCCACCACCATGTTTCACTGTGGGGATGGTGTTCTTGGGGTGATGGGATGTGTTGGGTTTGCGCCATACATAGCGTTTTCCTTGGTGGCCGAAAAGTTCAATTTTAGTCTCATCTGACCAGAGCACCTTCCTCCATACATTTGGGGAGTCGCCCACATGCCTTTTGGCAAACTCAAAACGTGCCATCTTATTTTTAACACTAAGTAATGGCTTTTTTCTGGCCACTCTTCCATAAAGCCCAGCTCTATGGAGTGTACGGCCTATTGTGGTCCCATGCGCAGATACACCAGTCTCTGCTGTGGAACTCTGCAGCTCCTTTAGGGTTACCTTTGGTCTCTGTGCTGCCTCTCTGATTAATGCCCTCCTTGCCCGGTCTGTGAGTTTTGGTGTGCGGCCCTCTCTTGGCAGGTTTGTTGTGGTACCATGTTCTTTCCATTTGAAGATGATGGATTTGATGGTGCTCCGGGGATCATCAAAGATTTGGATATTTTTTTATAACCCAACCCTGACTAGTACTTCTCAACAACTTTGTCCCTGACTTGTTTGGAGAGCTCCTTGGTCTTCATGGTGTGATGCCTCTTGCTTAGTGGTGTTGCAGCCTCTGGGACCTTTCAGAAAAGGTGTGTTTATACTGACAGATCATGTGACACTTAGATTACACACAGGTGGACTTCATTTCACTAATTATGTTACTTCTGAAGGTAATTGGTTGCACCAGAACTTTTGAGGGGCTTCATAGCAAAGGGGGGGGGGGGGGACATATGCACATGCCAATTTCCAGATTTTTATTTTTTAAAATAATTTTTTATGTATATTTTTTTCTCATTTCACTTCACCAACTTAGACTACTTTGTGCAGATCCATCCCATAAAATTCAGATTAAAAAAACATTTAAATTACAGGTTGTAATGTAACAAAATAAGTAACAAGCCAAGGGGGGTGAATACTTTTGCAAGGCACTGTATGACAGATCGGAGCCGTCGCTCAAGGTCAGGTCCCGAGAGGGGTCGTCTTGAAAATGAGTTGAAGTTTGACCGTTTAATATTATGGGAAGGGACCGAAAATTTGGCTTAAACGCTAGGGGCGCACCATTTTTGACTCCTCGTTTTGATCTAAAAAATGCAGATTCTAACTAAGTTCAGCGTCTACCACCGTGCAGTGGTGAGTTTTAAAATTACAACTGATGTTATAGCGGTAGAAATATGGAAAGATTGAATATCAGTGGCTTAAGGATATGTGCTTAAACTAATTTATCAATCGTTTGATATTAAATAAAACATATTTTTGTATTGAACTGCTTAAAGTTAAGAATTTTTTCGAGTAAGAACAAAACCTACGCTATTTGGAAGCTAACTGTGAATTAGCAAGAGCTCTATAGATATTAAGACTTATATGTTGTGAAACTAAGTTCTACTCTTGTATGTCTTAAAACACTCAGACCAACAAACGTTATATTTGTGTCGATTCAAACGTTTTCAAAACGCTACACTGCGCGATTTTCCACACCGCTGCATGAATGTGCTGTTGTTGGTTACATTGGAGCTGTTACGTTTGTCTAGCCTACTTATTGTAAACAAGCTGCACTTGACTCACCCCTGATCCGATGTCTATGGATTTGCAGTTTATGAGGCTCCTTTTTCGTTCATAAAGGAGAATATATTTTAAATTGCTGCTAGCATTATAAGCGCCAGCTCTTTTAGAGAGGAAATATCTCTTAATGTTTTCAACTGCATTATAATTCAAAAAATCATGCGTTAAGTCATGCAGTATATTTAACTTTCTTTGTTAATCGATTATTGTTCATTAACGTGAGCGACTGATCGATCATGGAAATTCTTGAAGTTTTGCAACCCTAGTTTTAAAGTTTTTCAGCCCTTCACCACACTTTGAATGAGCACAGATTCAATCATATAAATGTATAAAACAATCATTAATATTTCAAAGCCCACTCTGAAATATTACCACACAGCTGACATTTTCTTTCCCTCTTATTTGAAAACAAACATACGCGCGGCAACAACATTTAGGCAAATGAATGCGACATTAACATCGGCCACTGCCATTGGTAAATGCAATCTTATTTGCCGATAGGCAGATGGCAGTCAACATCAGCCGATACCGATGCACGACCGATACATCGTGCATTCCTAATCTCAATACATTGTAGTGGTCTCTTGAAGACATGAACTTACTTTCCAAATATAATTGTACGGAGACGACGCATCAACTTCATGGTGGCAGTAAAGCCAGAATGATGTTGTCACTCAAAGTTACCACCTAAGCCTTATTTTGAGCTAGAAAAAAAACTACAGACATATGGAGGTGTGTATCGCTCTAACGTTTTGGTGTTTTCTGTCATCCATGCTTTGTAGTTACTGCGGTATCCATGATCCTGCATGTGTGGTCTACTGCAACACCAGCAAGAAATGGTTCTGCAATGGACGTGGTAATACATCTGGCAGGTATGTCTATTCTGGTAGTTGTAAATTCACTAGGGCTGTCAATCAATTTAAATATTTAATCGATTGAATTACCTGCAGGGCTCCCTTTTTTGAGAGAAAAAAATAAAGGCCTTAAGTTTTTGAAAATAGACATGGGTCATTGAAAGTGCTTGAATTTATATATACATTTTGCAAGAATAGAAATTGAAATTCTGTAGATTTTTTAATTAATGTTTTTACTTACTGTAACAGTGGTTCTCAACCTTTTTGAGTCGCGACTAGGGATGGTCATTTTAGGCCATATCACTATTCGAATATTCTATCAAAAATATTTTGGTTAATCGATTAACCGAAATAAAAAGATTATAATAAAACATTTTCAGATTCTGCTAACCCTTGTAAGCCATCTCTCCATATGATAGCTAGTAGTTAGCTATATACCAATCAGCCACAAGCTAAATTGTTTTTGTTTGTGTGTGTGCAATCTCTTCTCAAGTGCAGGCGCACTTTGACTCACACACCAGTGTTCCCGTTAGGAAAATTTGCCGTCAGACACCGGGACCGGCTACCTTCAAATTGACCACTTTTGATAAATTTACCGGCCGTCGTCATTAACTGCGTTGAGTGCATTCAGTGATCCCGGCGTGTCGCTAAATAGGTCATTCATTAGGAGCTTTCACCCCAAATGCTTCTAGCCACCAATGTTTAAAACAAAAAATTAAAAAAAATCTTTTTAAAAACTGCGCGCGTGTGAGTGAAAGAGAGACAGACGAAAGACAAGACGGTGCCTATTTGTTAGCGCTGAGTCACACAAAAGTCTAGATATAGGCTACTTTTTATTTGAAATATTGGTTTGGGACACAATATGCCCTATTTTAATTTGAAATCACTTGCATCCGGGCCTTTACATACTCGAAGTGAGCGGCCCGCTGCATAAGGAAAATCAAAGCTGCCCAAGCCATTGGAGCTGCTTGCAATGCGCATCAGCCTCGGTACTTTGCCCTCCAGAAGCCGTGATCTGGCTGCAGTCTGTTAATAGAGAATCCCCTTTCAGCAGGCACACTGGAAACAGGAATAAATAAAGACATCTTTGCTATTTTAAAATGTATGATTTTGCAACGTTTTTTCTCTCTTGGACACATTGTCCAGTGACAGTTTTATATATCGGCTTTTGAAAAGCAAGTTATTGTCGGCTAACAGAACCTCTGTCACACACTCAATAAAATCAAGTAGAATGCAAAAACATCATAAAAAAAATAAATAAAATTCACACAACAGAAATTATCTTGCGACCCCCAGGTTGAGAACTACTGTACTGTAACACAGCACAATTAAGGAGTGTTCACACTTTGTGGACTTCTACAAAGCCTGCTAGTTCTCATTGTAGAAATGCTCAGTGTTGTAACATGAATTATCCTTGATCTGTATCTCAAGCTATGCCATGTCGGTTTTTTGAATATGAGGAAATTGGGCCTGGAAAGTCCTTCAATTAGATTTTTAACCGTGTAGGAACCCTGTACATGATATGCTGATTAATTAATGAAAGGAATCGCACTTATTCGCCCATGTGAAGATTTGCACACATGAATGTTTGCTGGGAGAAGCCAAATACATTACATTATTATACACTGCTCAAAAAAATTAAAGAACACTTGGAAATGAAAATAATCAACCTACAGAGGGCTAAATTCAAAGACACCCCAAAATTCAAAGTGAAAAAATTATGCGGCAGGCTAGTCCATTTTGCTGAAATCCCATTGCAGCAAATCAAAATGGTACTCAGTACTGTGTATTGCCCCCACGTGCTTGTATGCATGCCTGACAATGTCGGGGCATGCTCCTAATGAGACGACGGATGGTGTCCTGGGGTGTCTCCTCTCAGATCTGGACCAGGGCATCACTGAGCTCCTGGACAGTCTGAGGTGCAACCTGGTGGCGTCGGATGGATCGAAACATAATGTCCCAGAGGTGTTCTATTGGATTTAGGTCCGGTGAACGTGGGGGCCAGTCAATGGTATCAATTCCTTCATCCTCCAGGAACTGCCTGCATACTCTTGCCACATGAGGCGGGGCATTGTCGTGCACCAGGAAGAACCCAAGACCCACTGCACCAGCGTAGGGTCTGACAATGGGTCCAAGGATTTCATCCCTATACCTAATGGCAGTCAGGGTGCCGTTGTCTAGCCTGTAGAGGTCTGTGCGTCCCTCCATGGATATGCCTCCCCAGACCATCACTGACCCATCACCAAACCGGTCATGCTGAACGATGTTACAGGCAGCATAACGTTCTCCACGGCTTCTGCAGACCCTTTCACGTCTGTCACATGTGTTCAGGGTGAACCTGCTCTCATCTGTGGAAAGCACAGGGCGCCAGTGGCGCACCTGCCAATTCTGGTGTTCTATGGCAAATCCCAATCCAGCTCCACGGTGCCGGGCAGTGAGCACAGGGCCCACTAGAGGACGTCGGGCCCTCAGGCCACCCTCATGAAGTCTGTTTCTGATTGTTTGGTCAGAGACATTCACACCAGTGGCCTGCTGGAGGTCATTTTGTAGGGCTCTGGCAGTGCTCATCCTGTTCCTCCTTGCACAAAGGAGCAGTCCTGATGGGTTAAGGACCTTCTGCGGCCCTGTCCAGCTCTCCTAGAGTATCTGCCTGTCTCCTGGAATCTCCTCCATGCTCTTGAGACTGTGCTGGGAGACACAGCAAACCTTCTGGCAATGCCACGTATTGATGTACCATCCTGGAGGAGTTGGACTGCCTGTGCAACGTCTGTAGGGTCCAGGTATCGCCTCATGCTACCAGTAGTGACACTGACCCTAGCCAAATGCAGAACTAGTGAAAAACAGTCGGAAAAAATGTCAGTGCCCTCCACCTGGAAAACCATTCCTGTTTTGGAGGTCGTCTCATTGTTGCCGCTCTAGTGCACCTGTTGTTAATTTCATTAACACCAAAGCAGCTAAAACTGATTATCAACCCGCTCTGATACTTAACTGACCAGATCAATATCCTAGAAGTTTAATTGACTTGATGCAATACTCTGATTAAAAAGTGTTCCTTGAATTTTTTTGAGCAGTGTATTTACAGACGAGTTAAGCATTATAGACATTATAAAAGGTTGCTTTAGAAGTCTATTTTATTTCCATATCTTCAGACGTTTTCACAAATACATGTTTATTTTTTTTTTCTTTTAACATCATCGGTGTCTAAACCCTTTTTACTGGTGGCACGTGCCTCAGTATTGATCTGCTGTGTCCAGTAAAATCTCACGTTTGAGTTTTAGGGCGCTTTCTCGCTGCTAGTTCGGTAGACTCGGTCTGGTTCAATGGTGAAGATACTTTGTTGTATTTTCATTTGGTTCGTTTAGCATTCACTCTAGACTTTGTTAGGAACGTTTTGGTTCACCTAACAAACACCTCACGGTCGAGACAGAAAATCTACACTGCTCCATCTCTATGGCTACGACGCATATTTGACGTGAAAAAGGTTATTTATTTTTGGGGTCAATGAGATGTCTGGCTAATAAGCCAGTTTTTTGTTGAACATACTGTCAGAACATATTCACTGTTTGTTAACCATAGGCGAAGTTATGGATAGAAAGGCTTGATTGCATAAAGTTGCTTTCTGGGTCATTGTCCCTGACATCAGTCAAGTGGCAGGTGTTTTGTTGCGCCGTGAACACAGAGGGATTATAATGAAAATGAGCAAAGCATAAGTAACATTTCTTATTATTTTAATGTAGAGAGAGTGAGTGTGTCAATGGCTCATTTCTTTGTCTTTGGCAAGTGGCCATGGTAGTGGGGTAAAAACAATTGTAGCAATACTGACCATCTTCAACCATAATGTATTCTTCTTTTTTTGGTTAATTTCCTGTAGTTAGTTCGGATCACGTTCTCACCTAACATGAACCGAGTCGTAATTCACTTGGAATCACACCGAGACCCCTGTTTTCCTGCGTACTAGAGTTTGTTTGTTTGATCCGCACCAGAGTCCGAATGAGCGTTCACACCGGCCCAAACGAACCGTAATATTTGGGATTCGTTTAAAACGGCCCATCCCGCTCAGATGTGAAAGCGCCCTGTGCAAGCTCCTATATTTGGCGGTGGATTAATTTGAAAGATCCCCTCCAGTAAAAATCAAGTTATGAACATTGTTAACATGTCCTTGTGGTGTTTTTCATGTGCTACAAAACATAACAGGAGCAAAATAAGCAGCCAACGCCATGGCTGAGCATTTTTGCTTTGAAACTGCAGTACACCAAGGAGAGTCTCAAACGGGCGAGTTCAGACAAGCCAGTTTTGTGACGTCACAAATTTTTAAGTAGCCATTTTTACTCAACCACCGTACCTGGGCGGGGTGACTCGGGAGCAAGTATGCGCAGCGGCAGAAGAGGGGGGCGGGAGCTGGACAGGTATTCCAATAGAGGGGGGGCGGGGCGACTTAGATTAATTTTTAATGAGGAAAAAGGAGAATATTACATTTGTAGGATTTTAAGAAGGTAATTGAACATATTTTGCCAAAATAACATGGACATGATTTATACGATTAAGCAGAATATTTTAAATGTTTTATAAAATGACTGGAGGGGGAATTGTCGTCATCATCATCATCATCATCATCTTCATCCGCTTTGTCCGGGGTCGGGTCGCGGAGGTAGCAGTTCCAGCAGGGCATCCCAAACTTCCCTTTCCCGGGCCACATTAACCAGCTCTGACTGGGGGATTCCAAGGCGTTCCCAGGCCAGTGTGGAGATATAATCCCTCCACCTGGTCCTAGGTCTGCCCCGCGGCCTCCGCCCAGCTGGACGTGCCTGGAACACCTCCCTAGGGAGGCGGCCAGGTGGCATCCTTACTAGATGCCCGAACCACCTCAACTGGCTCCTTTCTACGCAAAGAAGCAGCGGCTCTACTCCGAGTCCCTCACGAATGGCTGAACTTCTCACCCTATCCCTAAGGGAGATGCCAGCCACCCTCCGGAGGAAACTCATTTCCGCCGCTTGTATCCGCGATCTCGTTCTTTCGGTCATGACCCACCCTTCATGACCATAGGTGAGAGTAGGAACGAAGATAGACTTGAGAGCTTTGCCTTCTGGCTCAGCTCTCTCTTCATCGCAACGGTTCGATAAAGCGACTGCAGCACCGCACCCGCTGTTCCAATTCTCCGGCCCATCTCTCGTTCCATTTTCCCCTCACTCGAGAACAAGACCCCGAGATACTTGAACTTCTTCACTTGGGGTAAAGACTCACTCCACTTGGAGTAGACAATCCATCGGTTTCCTGCTGAGAACCATGGCCTCAGATTTGGAGGTGCTGATCCTCATCCCAGCCGCTTCACACTCGGCTGCGAACCGATCCAATGAGTGCTGCAGGTCGCAGACTGATGATGCCATCAGGACCACATCTGCAAAAAGCAGTGATGCAATCCTCTGCCCACCAACCCGCAGCCCCCTCCCCGCGGCTACGCCGTGAGATCCTGTCCATGAATACCACAAACAGGATAGGTGACAAAGCGCAGCCTTGGAGGAGGCCAACCCTCACCGGAAACGAGTTCGACTTACTGCCGAAGACCCGGACACAGCTCTCGCTTTGGGAGTACAGAGATTGGATGGCCCTGAGTAGAGACCCCCTCACCCCATACTCTCGCAGCACCTCCCACAGTATCTCCCGGGGAACCCGATCATACGCCTTCTCCAAATCCACAAAACACGTGTAGACCGGATTGGCATACTCCCAGGCCCCCTCAAAGATCCTCGCGAAGGTAAAAAGCTGGTCCGTTGTTCCACGACCAGGCCGGAAACCACATTGTTCCTCCTCAATCCGAGGTTCGACTATCGGTCGAACCCTCCTTTCCAACACCCTGGAGTATATTTTCCCGGGGAGGCTGAGTAATGTGATGCCTCTGTAGTTGGCACACACTCTCCGGTCCCCCTTTTTGAACAGGGGAACCACCACCCCGTTCTGCCACTCCTTAGGTACTGTCCCCGACTTCCACGCAATGTTGATAAGACGTGTCATCCATGACAGTCCCTCAACACCCAGAGCCTTCAGCATTTCTGGGCGGATCTCATCAACCCCTGGGGCTTTGCCACTGTGGAGTTGTTTGACTACCTCAGTGACCTCCGCCAGGGAGATTGATGCTGATCCCCCATCATCCTCCAGCTCTGTCTCTACTATATAGGGTGGGTTTGTCGGGTTCAGGAGTTCCTCAAAGTGTTCCTTCCACCTCCCAATCACCTTGTCAGTTGAGGTCAACAACGTCCCATCCTTACTGTATACAGCTTGGATGGTTCCCTTCTTTCCCCTCCTGAGGTGTCGGATGGTCTTCCAGAACCGCTTTGGTGCCAGACGAAAGTCCTTCTGGGAATTGTATTGATTATAATAGGAAAATAATGGAGTTTTTTGTTATCCACAATGTCAAAGCAACGCAGTTAACCCAAAATGCAAGCTGAGGCGCGTACCTCGCTGTCTGAGTCTGTAGCCTACTCCACAACGCGCACATCACTGTCTATCGACTCGCAACAAAAATAATCATATTGGGCTAAGCAAGGGAAGTTCATGTAGCACATTGTATAGCACATTTTATTCACGCAGCAGGCATTGTTTGTAGATGCATTTTCCATTCAGAAGGCCAATGAGAGTATGGTTATGTTTGCAGCTAGGCAAGAACGCACAAACTGCTAATTTAAGTTCTAATTGTACGGGGTCAGAGGGTGAAATGTATTAAGGGTGTTTTTCACACAATTTTTATATGGTTAACTAAATTAACGCTTTAAATTGACAGCCCTAAAGTTCACATTTACCAACTCTGTTATTCTAATGTGTGTTATTCTGTGATGCAGCCACATTGTGAACCATCTGGTGAGAGCAAAGTGCAAAGAGGTTACGCTGCATAAAGATGGACCACTCGGGGAGACAGTCCTGGAATGCTACAACTGTGGCTGTCGTAACGTCTTCTTACTAGGCTTCATCCCAGCCAAGGCCGACTCTGTTGTGGTGCTACTGTGCAGGTACAATCACATTATGCAAGAATGACATTGCTTTGGGTCAAGGCATTGGAGCTTATGGTTCAATAGGTATTTTTTCTGCTATATGAACTCCAAGCACCACTCTTCTTCCAATCAGTCCCTGCATTGCCATAATGAGACTTGTCAGCACCCTAAATGACTGTTGTGCTCAGACCAAACATTTATATTGTGCTAAAAGTTACATTTAATGAATTGGTCATGTTTGAGCTTGAATAATCGGAATGACTGCGTCAAAGTTAAAAACTACGCAAATAAAGGCTATTGTGCAAACTGCTGTTGAGAAACACAAAACAAGATGTAACTTGGACCATTAGGATAATTTTTAGCATGGAGTTCACGTTGTTTTATTTAAGAGCAAGGTGTGACGTCAAGGCAGTGACCATACTGTCTGTCCTTAGCTTTCCTTTTCCCTAGTTTGTACAGTTCTAAAAAAATAAATCTAAACCTAAATAAACTGTAAGATTACATTTGGAGAATTGTGCTTGACCCGCATCCACCATTGATTGAAGAAAGAAATATTCTGACCCATACCTACTATCATGTTCTTGCTCTGTGGTGGGGGCATCTGTGTTCCCTCCGTCCAAGTAGAGTGCCCCTCCTGACCCTAGAGGTTTAATAAAAAAACTGAAATTAAATTAAAAAACTATTTAACCAATAGATTCCTCGATTTAGTGTTCCCCTTAGCCTCAAATGTTAGTGGTCTAATGCATAACCTATTCCATCTGCCCCTGTTGACCAATGCAGACAGCCATGTGCCAGCCAAAGCAGCCTGAAGGACATCAACTGGGACAGCTCCCAGTGGCAGCCTCTGATCCAGGACCGCTGCTTCCTTTCCTGGCTGGTCAAGATCCCCTCGGAGCAGGAGCAACTTAGGGCACGCCAGATCACTGCCCAGCAAATCAACAAGCTGGAGGAACTCTGGAAGGTAACTATGACCCATTCATTCTGGGTCCATGTGCACAAAAATATCCGTTCATGGCAAACACATCCCTCCCTTAATATTTAAACATGGCTATTGCGGTAAATTGTGTTTGCTTTAGTGCCCGAATGGAATACTTGGATTTAAATAAATGTATTCCACCGTGATTGTTGAAAAGAATTCCATTCGATCTTCAAACTTGACCAAAGCCTATACTGTAATAAAATATGGAAGACTTGTCTTGATTAAGACTCAATCCATTCATCAACCTGGCCTTAATTTGCCACTGCTTGAACTGGTCCTTTCGTCGCTTCCCTCTAAATACTGTTTTTCTCCGTCCTCAATAGGACAACCCAACTGCCACCCTGGAGGACCTGGAGAAGCCTGGCGTGGACGAGGAGCCCCAGCATGTTCTGTTGCGCTATGAAGATGCCTACCAGTACCAGAACATTTTTGGACCCCTTGTCAAACTGGAAGCTGACTATGACAAAAAGCTCAAGGAGTCCCAGGTAATGTTTAATTATCTTTGGTTAAATGTGCTGAATTACCCTGGGAGTTGGTATAGTTATTTAGCAAATAATAGCTAATAACTGCAGTAGCCAAACTTCCTGTGCTCACTGATCAGTCGCTCACTGTGGACATGGAGGTGCTTTTGGCTCACTTATTCATTGGGAACCATTCTCATGGTTGGTTTCGTCTTGTCATAAAATCTCACTTCATTTTTAAACCGGCTTTAGGGCTGGTATTTGTCATTGCTCAATGCAACTTTCTAAGATCAGGGTTTTCCGGGCTCGAAATGAGGCAGAAGTGACAGGGCTCGTAAAATGTCAAATCCCTGGTAGCGTTTTGGGCAGGCATTTTTTATGATTTTGGTTTTCCAAAATAAATTTGATCTAGTCCAAATTGAAAAAAGACTGTCTTATGTAGAAGGGTAGATATTCAATGTTATATTGTTAAATACGTTTTTGTATTGCCGGAGCAATCATAACTGTGGAATATCAAGATTAACTTTACATTTCTGTTAATGCACTGAATCTTCAATATGATCACAAAACGGGTTGAGAGATCTAATAGTATACAGTGCATCCGGAAAGTATTCACTTTTTCCACATTTTGTTATGTCACGGCCTTATTCCAAAATTGATTAAATTCATTTTTTTCCTCAAAACTCTACACACAATGCACCAGAATGACAACGTGAAAAAGGTTTTTGAGATTTTAGCAAATTTATTAAAAACAAATAACTAAGATATCACATGTACATAAGTATTCACAGCCCTTGCTCAATACTTTGTTGATGCACCTTTGGCAGCAATTACAGCCCCAAGTCTTTTTGAATATGATGCCACAAGCTTGGCACACCTATCTTTGGGCAGTTTCGCCCATTCCTCTTTGCAGCACCTCTCAAGCTCCATCGGGTTGGATGGGAAGCGTCGGTGCACAGCCATTTTCTGATTTTTCCAGAGATGTTCAATCGGATTCAAGTCTGGGCTCTGGCTGGGCAACTCATGGACATTCACAGAGTTGTCCTGAAGCCACTCCTTTGATATCTTGGCTGTGTGCTTAGGGTCGTTGTCCTGCTGAAAGATGAACCGTCGCCCCAGTCTGAGGTCAAGAGCGCTCTGGAGCAGGTTTTCATCCAGGATGTCTCTGTACATTGCTGCATTCATCTTTTCATCTATCCTGACTAGTCTCCCAGTTCCTGCCGCTGAAAAACATCCCCACAGCATGATGCTGCCACCACCATGCTTCACTGTAGGTATGGTATTAGCCTGGTGATGAGCGGTGCCTGGTTTCCTCCAAACATGACGCCTGGCATTCACGCCAAAGAGTTCAATTTTTTTCTCATCAGACCAGAGAATTTTGTTTCTCGTGGTCTGAGAGTCCTTCAGGTGCATTTTGGCAAACTCCAGACGGGCTGCCATCTGCCTTTTACTAAGGAGTGGCTTCCGTCTGGCCACTCTACCATACAGGCCTGATTGGTGGATTGCTGCAGAGATGGTTGTCCTTCTGGAAGGTTCTCCTCTCTCCACAGAGGAACGCTGGAGCTCTGACAGAGTGACCATCGGGTTCTTGGTCACCTCCCTGACTAAGGCCCTTCTCCCCCGATCACTCAGTTTAGACGGTCGGCCAGCTGTAGGAAGAGTCCTGGTGGTTCCAAACTTCTTCCATTTACGGATGATGGAGGCCACTGTGCTCATTGGGACCTTCAAAGCAGCAGAAATTTTTCTGTACCCTTCCCCAGATTTGTGCCTCGAGACAATCCTGTCTCGGAGGTCTACAGACAATTCCTTTTGACTTCATGCTTGGTTTGTGCTCTGACATGCACTGTCAACTGTGGGACCTTATATAGACAGGTGTGTGCCTTTCCAAATCATGTCCAATCAACTGTATTTACCACAGGTGGACTCCGATTAAGCCGTAGAAACATCTCAAGGATCAACAGTGGAAACAGGATGCACCTGAGCTCAATTTTGAGCTTCATGGCAAAGGCTGTGAATACTTATGTACATGTGATTTCTTAGTTATTTATTTTTAATAAATTTGCAAAAATCGCAACGTTTTTCACGTTGTCGTTATGGTGAAATGTGTGTAGAATTTTGAGGAAAAAAATGAATTTAATACATTTTGGAATAAGACCGTAACATAACAAAATGTGGAAAAAGTGAAGCGCTGTGAATACTTTCCGGATGCACTGTATATGGTATAGGGTTGGATACCAAACTCTGAACTTAAGTGTACCGGCAGGAATTATGTCAGTACTACCGAGTACCGGTTCACGTAAAATCAATCGGTGCCTAATTTCGGTAACTGCGGAGCGCATCTGTCGAACACAATCAGCAGCACGGTGGCTGTCAGTTTCGACTGAAATGTATTTTAGACATGGTGATAATCTGGCACTGATTATGGTGTACAAATGCAATTGCAAGCAGTAGGCTATCATTTGGAGCCGTAAATTTTGTTATTAGGACTGCGTCCTGAAAAGGCTAAGATGATGACACGTTCACGGTTTTCAGAGTACACGTTTTTAATATTGTAGCCTTAATTTAGGTAAACGACCATACAACTGTTAAGGCAGTGAGTTTTTTAAAGTATTTGTAGCAACATATCCATTATTTGTCCCACGATAAAGAAGTAAACTAATGTCAAAGTTGCCCATAGGAGGTTTGAGCTTTTTGATGTTGGCGCTTGGCTACAAGGAAGTATCAACTTGGTCAAATTAAATATATTTTTTCGACACTAAAACTGTCACTTTTAGATGACGTAATGTATGAATTTGTTTTTATTAATAAACGTTTAATAAGTAACACAAATTCGGAGCATTCTCAGATTAATGACTTGATTTAAAAACAACTGTAAATGCGTTTGTCCTGCCTACTAAAAGCCCTGTAGTTTGAGCCCTTTGCAGTACAAGTTCAACACTTTGCTCAGACATGCATCTTGTTCAATGAAATATCCAAAGTTGACTGACCTAGGAAATTATAGATTTTTGTTTTATTTTAAAATCCATTCAGTGTATATTTTATGAGTGCCAATTATCTATTGTAGCCTATTTATAAGCATAATTGCCTCTAACAGAAAACATTTGCATACCTTAATAAATTACTAGGTATTAGCTTTCAAATAATACTACACACTTACTGACATTTCAATTATTGGTTGTTCAATTTAGGTAGCTATTAAAAACAACCCTATTGCTAAGAAGTTAAAGTACTCTTTTCCGAATGTGTAAGTAAAGTCCTGGAAAAAGTTACCTTTGGGTACCGGTACTGAATTCAAGGTACCTCTACCGATATCAGTATCGGTTCAAATGTGATAGGTACCCAACCCTAGTATGGTGTCAGATTCTGACTCTGAGTTTAAATCACAGAATGGATGACCAAATAACACACTTGACGTTGAGGGCCAATTCATGTTGTGATGTAAAAATGCATTGTTAAGAGATATAGGCCTGCACATTTGTCCGTTATGTATGCAAAACAGTAGTACAAATGACAGACATCCACTAAGTGCAATGCTTGTTTAATCTTAGAAAATAGGGTTTTTCATGAAGACCCCCGTCAGAGTTTTGTCGGGAGGTGGCACGAAATTTGACAGAGGCTGCCACCTTGTAATTCTCAATGCGGGAAAACCCCTGGATACAAACCACAATTGATGGTGCTTTCAAAATGACACTTAGTTCAGGACCTTGTGCTGAAAATCATCCCCAACTCAACCCGTTGGGGTCAGACCAAAACCATGTCCACATGTTCAAATGAAATGTTATCTGCATTCCTTCAGAAATTTAACATGGTGGTAAAGGGCCCATAACTTGGCTTGGAAGCCTTATTAGATTTACATCTATCACTCAGACTAAGTGTTGTGTTGGATAGCTGTCGGTCCATTCGTTGTTTGTTCTGTGGTATTAATTGGCGACCAATTTGTGTAAAGCGCTTTGAGTATCTAGAAAAAGCGCTAAAAACGAAATAAAATTAATGATTATTATTATTATTATTATTATTACATAATAGCTACAGGAAAATTCTATAGCTAGAGTACTTTCATTTTCAGATCGTTTGTGAACCAATCTATGATTGGAGTCATCTACCTGAAATTCCACTAGTGTGTTGGATTCGATGTAAATTCCTGCTAGAGAGATGATAAAAGCGACCCAGGCGCTCAGTCATGCTCTCAGCAGGTATTTATAATCCCTTGTATTTTTTCCAATACATTGATTTCTAATTCTTTGTTTGACAAAGTTAGCCTATTTGCAGATGGCTACGCCTGTTTCCCAATTCAGCGCACAAAAGTTCTATAGGTTAGATGAAGGCAAAGGAGTGCACCCAACAAAACTTGTAGAGAAAAATTTAGAAACGCTATATTTCCATATAGTTAAATCAGCAAATTTCAATGGACCAAGCACTGCCTGTATTTTGTCATATCAAGTTATTTTTTCAAGTTTTTCTACATTTTCCCATATGTAGATAATACCATGAGTACCTTTTTGTTTGATATTTTTTGTTTATCTGCAGACCCAAGATAATATAACAGTAAGGTGGGACCTCGGGCTGAATAAAAAACGGATTGCTTATTTCTCCCTGCCCAAGACGGACTCAGGTGGTAATTCCTTTAACTCTTAAAGAACCCCAGCATCGCACGCATTCCCATACCTGCATCCCTTGGTGACGTGATGTTGTTTTGTTGATGGTGTTTGTGTGTTTGGCGGTATTGTATATTTGCCTCATCCAAACGTTCCTTATATTTGCATTTCTTTCAACAGTTGATTTGAAGCAGAGAATTTCTAACTTGACTTTTTCTCTGGTGGGTGGTCATAGACATGCGGTTGATGCAAGGAGATGAGATTTGCCTACGCTATAAAGGAGATTTGGCTCCACTCTGGAAGGGCATTGGCCATGTCATTAAAGTCCCAGACAGTATCCTTTCACTCTGTTAGATCATTTGGAAGGCTACTTCTCCACTGTGATTGCTTTTCATACATCCCTGCCTTTACGTGCTAGTGTACCACCAAGGCAATTTCTCCAAATTCTTCTAGTACCATTCTCATCTTTATGATCTAGTTATATATTTCCTCCAAGATGGTATAACTATTTTCAGGTACCAGGATATGGTCATTTCAAAGTTAACTTCACTTTGGTTTGCCCATGTTAGTTTTTTCACTGCCTCAAAGGCCTTCTAGATTACGTTTGTTGTCGGGCAGCAATCAGGAAATTACCGCCTTGGTAAGTTCAACCTTCAAACCATTTGAATTTGGAATTATGATTTAGTTAATACATTAAAAAAGATCCTTCCCATTCCATGTGGAGTGAGCACAACCACTTGCACTGTCCTTAGCATGCTCATCTGGAGACAATCTTTACCTCCCTTCTGTCTCCCTACCATCTTGCCTTCAATTGGTAAAAAAAGAAATTTTTTTTTTTTTCCATCTATCATTCCACGCAGAGGAAAGGCTATTTTGCTGTACTTACTTCCTTAGCACCCTTTGTGAAAGACTATGGAGATGAGATTGCAATTGAGTTACGAAGCAGCGTCGGAGCACCTGTTGAAATACCCCACAACTTTCAAGTGGATTTTGTGTGGAAGTCCACTTCCTTTGACAGGTATTAAATATTCCTCTCAAAAGAGTGTTGATTGTTTATTCCATCTTCAGTTTTTAGAACTGTAACCCATTGGTGTTTTCACTGTTGCAGGATGCAGAGTGCCCTGAAGACTTTTGCAGTGGACGAGACCTCTGTTTCTGGGTACATCTACCACAAGCTACTCGGACACGAAGTGGAGGACGTCATCATCAAATGTCAGCTGCCTAAGCGCTTCACTGCCCAGGGTCTGCCAGACCTCAACCACTCACAGGTCATCCAGTCAACACTCTTTCATCAGCATGGAAACTAAAACTAGACCTTCGAAATACAGTGAAATTCATCTTTTTTTTCTTTGTTACTCAATCGTAACTTCAAAAAGGTTTTCTTATTTTTTTTTTCTTTTATAAACCGCTTAATAAGAATCTATAGCAGCCAATTAATTATTTTCATATGTGCAGTATTAGTCAACAGTTTTGACACACTTACTCCTAGGAGGATTTTCATACATTGTTTGTATTATAGAAAATAGTATTTATCAAAACAAAGTCATACAAATTGAATAATGTAGCTACCCCCAGCCTTGATTGCTGCTTTGCATATGTGTTCTTCAGCCCAAGCAAGTCTCCCTTTTCGTTTCTCCCCTTTGGTAGTATTTTCTGTCTGATTCACACATTCTACTCTGATCAGTAGATGAGACATATCTGCTGCTAGAAACAAGTGACACATTTATTTGGCCTCTTCTTTTTTCAACTCAAGAGGACTACCAGCTTCCGCTATATGTAAACGTAATATTGCGCTCTGATTGGCTATCCCTTACCGACGCTTCTGCACCATCAGTGGTCGGTGAGTAAAGCCACCGATAGAGCCCACCCTGTGGAACACACCAAGGCCTTGACAGGAGTAAAGCCACCGATAGAGCCCACCCTGTGGAACACACCAAGGCCTTGACAGGAAACCTCCAAATACAGCATAATGTCCAGCCATATAGAACGTTACTACAACCAGAACCTATAGGCTTCACCTCAAATAGGGCTAATTAAGAATCTCAATATCATGCAAATACACAATTGGTTTGCACTGATAAGCAGGGAATTCCACAAATCGATTGACAATTAAATGAAGACATTGAAGTTCCAAATAAGCCAATCCTGTTTTGGTAATATGTTATTGAAAATAAATCAATACATGGACATTAACATTAAATTAAAATACTTAAAACATTAATCAATAAGTCTTAAGACACAAACATCATTTTGATGATCAAAGTAATTTTGTGTGTGTATTTTTATATCTACTGTTTATGTGTGTGCTTGTGAACAACAGGTGTATGCTGTGAAGACAGTGCTGCAGAGGCCGCTCAGTCTCATCCAGGGTCCTCCTGGCACAGGGAAGACCGTCACATCTGCCACTATAGTCTACCATCTAGCCAGACAGGGAAATGGGTAAGGTGGAGCCCACAGCACTGTCTCTCTGCCTAAAGCACTTTACAGTGGTTCAATGAACGGCTCTCGGTGCATTTGGTTCCTGTAGACCAGTGCTGGTATGCGCTCCAAGTAACATTGCTGTGGACCAGCTGACTGAGAAGATCCACCAGACAGGGCTAAAGTGTGTGAGGCTCTGTGCCAAGAGCAGAGAGGCCATCGACTCTCCAGTCTCCTTCCTGGCTCTGCACAACCAGATTAGCAACATGGACAGGTAAAGCATATGGTCCAATGCAGTCTCTCTAGCGCCAACATCTGTAGTTAATGTTTCGATGCAGTTAACCTATTATCTAAATTGTCCATCTAGGCATCAGATATTACACTTGAATTAGGCCATGTTTGTTTGTGAGGAATTAACGTGGTGTTTGTGCCTGGTGTGTCCCTTTCCCCAGTATGCCAGAACTCCAGAAGCTGCAGCAGCTGAAGGATGAGACTGGTGAGCTATCATCTGCTGATGAGAAGCGCTACCGAGCCTTGAAGCGCACTGCTGAAAGAGAGCTGCTCATGGTGAGGAACAACAACATTTAGATTGAAGCAAATTTAGAATAAAAAAGCCTTTGCTAATTTGCCATGTAAGCCAAATGCTTACGTAACTGGCTCTGCATTGTTGCTTAAATTCTACTGACTTGTTCACACTTTTAAAACCATCCAGATGATTTGAAGAATAAACTAATCACATTTTGAGACAACTGGCTGGCGTAAACACCTTGTCATAGTGAAAATCCATGTGAAATGTTACATGCTGCCTAACCAAGGAGTTTTTGTCTTTTGTTCTAACATTTATTGAACATTACCATCTTTAGGTTTTTGAGCATTAAAGGGGCCCTATTATGCAAATTTTCAGGTTCATGCCCTTATGTAGGAGTTCTACTAGAATAGGTTTATGTGTTTTAATGTTCAATAAACTATTTATTTTTTCCAAACTGCCTGGATCTGCAGCACCTCTATTCACCCTCTTGTCTGAAATGTTCAGTTTTAGCTCCTGTCTCTTTAAGCTCCCCCTCCCCCCCGACGAGCCCAGTCTGCTCTGATTGGTCAGCTGGCCAAACAAAGGGAATTTTCCTTCAAAACAGCATTTTCTCGACTTAGCGAAACCACCCGGCCTCCGCTCTGACTGGCTCTGGTTCAGGGCGTGCCAAACATTATTGAAATGTGTGACTTAGTGATGTGTGTCCATAAGTTGCGGAACAAAACACCGGACAACAAACGAGGCGTTTCAGGCAGTTCAGGAGCAGTGTTTTCTGTGTGAGAGAGTAGCTCCATTTGGGGTGGACTATGGGCTTTGTAACTTTTCAGACCTTTTACATGCACAAAAAGCTATGTAACATACTACAGGAAAGGGAAAAACCCAAAAAGCATATAATAGGGCCCCTTTAATAATTAATTTGTAGGCCCTGCTAAACTGGTACGGTGGGAAAATCACTTTCTGGCCAAACTGGTCTTTTCCCGGTAGGATTTGTTGTTTGGCATTTCAGCCTCCAGGTAAAAAAAAGTGTCAATACTCACTGAAAGGTGGGTGAATCTAATAAACTGTTAGGGCTGGGTAAAATTAATCGATTAACCGATTAATCCTGTTTTTCATTAGGTTGTTTCGAAATTGATTATTAAAAACCTAAGATCGATCTTTTAAATCAATGCTTTTACTCAGTGAATGTGCGTAAATTTCACTAAACGTTTATAGGCGCTTAATCATTCTCAATGGGTCCGTCAAATTGTATGCGATACGGCGGAGGTATACATTCATGCCAATGTAAAGTAGTCCGCGCATATGTGGACTATGAGCAAAGAGTATAGAGGCACAAGAGACAAAACTCTGGTGCTTGTTTGACAACCGTCACTAGATGGCGTTTCAGTAGCGCTGCGACCATTTTGGACTGAAAGCGCCAAGCACAGAACCGGCAGAACCATACATGTCTATGGGCAGAACTACACTAAACTTAGTACAAAGATACTATGACTGAAATTATTAATGAGCGTCGGTGTAGC
>JAPMUY010007934.1:0-62607 GCA_026901105.3 Galaxias olidus | reverse complement strand
AATGAGTAAAATAGCTTGAATGAGAAGTACAACAAAATCTGTTTCATGATCGGCAAACTTTTGTTTTCTTCTTCCAAAAGTCGGCAGTTCTGTGATAGATAAAGGGAGGCCCATTCCATCGCATTTATGAACCGGGCACCGCAAATAACGATAAGAGAGGGTGACTGGCACTGATTACGCAATAAGCCACAGGTTTGGTGAATCAGACGTAAAATGAAAAGGCACAGTATGCACTTTGTGCGGCCTGGCCAAGTCGCTTATTGCACTGTGCTGCGTTTCTTATAATATAGGTTACTGTCAAGGTGGGCTGTTACGACAGCAGTAATAGAGATGGGGAAATATAAGACATAAAAGCAGATCTAGAGGGTGACTGAGAAAAAAAAATCTAATGATCAGCCCTCTGTTGATAGTTGATTCTTACATTTTTAAAAGTTAAGGCGCACTCTTGAAGTCCTATGGTATAGTGGCGCTAAATAAAAAAATTTCCGACACATTACACCAAAGCAAGTAGGATAAAACCAAGTGTGCAAAGGTAGGATGGTTTTCCTGGATGGTAGCCACGTCTGATACATTGTAGTTAATCACGTGGATAAGGCCTAAATTGAATTAGCTCACCTGAGTTGCCATCTTGCCGTAATCAACCCAGCGCAGGGTGGCAAAGTTTGTGGACTCGGCACAGTTGAAACCATGGTTGAAGCCAGCATGGTAGCCATATGGAAAGGTGACCATAAACTCACCTTCTTCTTGCGTAACCGTTGGAAAAAGTTTTAAAAAGTTTTAGAGAGACTACAAACATTTTATGTTTAGGTTTTTCTTTTTCAAAGGGGGTGGGGGATTACAAGTTTGGATCGTTGACAAACCAAGACCAAGCTAAGATAAAGGCTATGGAACATTACCCTGAATTTGAAGACTTGGCATAAGGAGGCCTTCTGCAAGCCCAACAACTCAGCCAAGGGTATCAAAGACACAGGGACGACATAATAATAATAATAATAATAATAATAATAATAATAAATGCATTTTATTTATATAGCGCTTTTCTGACACCCAAATTTGCTTCACAACATTTACATAGATAACATGACAAAAATAAACTATTAAACAGAAACAGGGATAACGGACAGACCACAACAATAGTTGGAACTAAAAGTATGACAAAAGGACAGCTTATCAATAGAAGGGTAGGACCGGATTCTAATCAGAGTTAATTAGGGTAGGATAGGGTGAGAAGTTTAAAAGCAGTTTTGAAATATTGGTAGACTGGGTTTCTGCAGGTGTCAAGTTCAATTTAAGACTTTTAAATATGTTTTTAAGACCATTATGAATGCAATTTAAGACCTGTGTCATTTTGGCACTGGCAAAAAAAATAGTACAAAGCATATGAAGGATTTGACCAGAATTACTGGCGAAGTAAATTAAAGTATTAGCTATCAACTTTGATGCGCTTGATGTGAACAAACAATATTGGGTGATAACAACCCTTACAAAAAAGGTTGTGTGCTATTAATATACTTATTTTAAACTAAAAATAAAAGTATATAAAAAGTAAACTGAAAGCATAAAGTATATACTTAACAAAAGCATACTTAGACTATTCTGTCAGTATAAGTCAAGTATACTTATGTATAAGTATATTTGGAGTCTACTTAAAGTACAGCTAAAGGTATATTTTAAGTTTAAAAAATACCTTAATAGAAACCTTGTAGTATACTTTATTTTTGCACCTCAATGTATAACTAGTGAACTATATGTTAGTGGAATTTTGGGGCCGATATCGGGGATTAAAATAAATTCTATATCATATCGGCCGATATTCACTTAAAATGTGGTTATCAAAGAGTTGACAAAGATACGTAATGGAGGCAGGATATTTTATCGTTTAACAATAAACTTTCATTATACAAAATGAATCTGTCAGTGAACTGAACAGTAAGAGTGACTATCACAAAGTTATTTTAGGATTTTGTTTTCCCCTAGCCCATGTCACGAGTTACCGCACTACTACAGGCATGGCTGTTATATTATTATAGGTAAGGGCCTAAGCTAAAGCATATGGAAGTGTTTTGAAAATAATAAAATTGTATTTCAGTGACCATATTATCAACCAAAACCTACTGTGACATACATGTTATGTATACCTAGATGTCCCTGTTAAATTCGGAAAAGTAAATGTGTCCATGCACTCAGCTGACAAGCATGAAAGTATCTACGTGGTTAGCTAGCTAATGTAGCACACTCAACGAGTATGATAAGATTGTTACCACGAAGAGTAAAAGATCGGGACGTTGTTTATTCACTTTCCAGCATTACATCTCATCAATTAAGTAACAACAAAGAGTGAAATCATCACTCAGACAAAAGTACTGCACCATCGCCTGTTGCAAAAAGATAAACGTGAAGACATCACTTGACTCTTGACTGCTTGAACCTGTCCTGATAGGCCATTGAGGTATACGTTTGCATATATCCCAGCAAGCTCTTGGATGAAATACAAACAATACAATTTATTAAGATTGTGCTTCACGGTGCAAGAACAATCTCAAAACGATACAATACTTGTTAAACGTACGTAGTAAAAGATCAGGCACATGCATTTTTTTTCTTAATCCTTGACTCTGAACACCATACTCATTAATCATTACCCCTTCAATTGCTAAAAACCTATAAGAACTACATTCCATTAACCACTATGCTCGTGCCTTGATGAGGGCGGGTAGCATGTGACACATGATGCGCCCCGGCACATATTGGTGGACATGAATACTGATACTATTGTATCGGCCATAGGTTGATGCATGCCCAAAATATTAGCCTGCTGACATACCGATCGGGATGTACAATAATTATCATGTCAAGTTTACTTAAAGAAAACTTGCAAGTATACTTGTAGTATAAAAACTATCAAATTAGTTTACTGAGAGTATACTTAGGTGCAGTTCCATAAATTCAAAAGTGGGCTAGAAGTATATAACTAGTAAACTAACAGTATAACTATAAGTTCACTTGTAGTATAGTTGCAGTACAAAATGAGACCTGGATCTGCATCACCTCTATTCACCCTGTCTGAAACGCTCTGTTTTAACTCCTGTCTCTTTAAGCCCCCACCCCCCCTACACACACACACACACAAATTTAAAAGGAACACTTTTTAATTAGAGTATTGCATCGATTAAACTTCTGGGATATTGATCTGGTCAGTTAAGTAGCAGAGGGGGTTGTTAATAAGTTTCAGCGACTTAGGTGTTAATGAAATTAACAACAGGTGCACTAGAGGGGCAACAATGAGACGACCCCCAAAACAGAAATGGTTTTCCAGGTGGAGGCCACTGACAGTTTTTCCCTCCTCATCTTCTCTGACTGTTTACTAGTTTTGCATTTGGCTAGGGTCAGTGTCACTACTGGCAGCATGAGGCGATACCTGGACCCTACAGAGGTTGCACAGGCAGTCCAACTCCTCCAGGATGCCACATCAATACATGCCATTGCCAGAAGGTTTGCTGTGTCTCCCAGCACACTCTCAAGAGCATGGAGGAGATTCCAGGAGACAGGCAGTTACTCTAGGAGAGCTGGACAGGGCCGTAGAAGGTCCTTAACCCATTAACAGGACCAGTATCTGCTCCTTTGTGAAAGGAGGAACAGGATGAGTACTGACACAGCCCTACAAAATGACCTCCAGCAGGCCAGTGGTGGGATGTCTCTGACCAAACAATCAGAACCACACTTCATGAGGGTGGCCTGAGGGCCCGACGTCCTCTAGTGGGCCCTGTGCTCACTGCCCGGCACCAGACCATCACTGACCGGTTTGGTGGTGGGTCAGTGATGGTCTGGGGAGGCATATCCATGGAGGGACGCACAGACCTCTACAGGCTATACAACGGCACCCTGACTGCCATTAGGTATCGGGATGAAATCCTTGGACCCATTGTCAGACCCTACGCTGGTGCAGTGGGTCCTGGGTTCCTCCTGGTACACGACAATGCCCGGCCTTATGTGACGAGAGTATGCAAGCAGTTCCTGGAGGATAAAGGAATTGATACCATTGACTGGCCCCCACGCTCGCCTGACCTAAATCCAATACAACACCTCTGGGACATGATGTTTCGGTCCATCCGCTTCATTAGGTACACCTGTTCAACTGCTCATTAACGCAAATACCTAAATCAGCCAATCACATGGCAGCAACTCAATGCATTTAGGCATGTAGACATGGTCAAAACGACCTGGTGAAGTTCAAACAGAGCATCAGAATGGGGAAGAAAGGTGATTTAAGTGACTTTGAACTTGGCATGGCAGTTGGTGCCAGACGTAATGGTCTGAGTACTTCAGAAACTGCTGATCTACTGGGATTTTCACGCACAACAGAGAATGTTTACAGAGAATGGTCTGAAAGAGAGAAAATATCCATTGAGCGGCAAATCTCTGGGCGAGAATGCCTTGTTGATGCCAGAGGTCGGAGGAGAATGGCCAGACTGGTTCAAGATGATAGAAAGGCAACAGTAACTCAAATAAGCACTTGTTACAACCAAGGTATGCAGATAACCATCTCTGAACGCACAACACGTTGAACCTTGAAGCAGATGGGCTACAGCAGCAGAAGACCACACCGGGTGCCACTCCTGTCAGCTAAGAACAGGAAAGTGAGGCTACAATTCGCACGGCTCACCAAAATTGGACAATAGAAGATTGGAAAAAAGTTGCCTGGACTGATGAGTCTCAATTTCTGCTGCGACATTCGGATGGTAGGGTCAGAATCTGGCGTAAACAACATGAAAGCATGGATCCATCCTGCCTCGTATCAACGGTTCAGGCTGGTGGTGGTGGTGTAATGGTGTGGGGGATATTTTCTTGGCATACTTTGGGCCCCTTAGTACCAATTGAGCATTGTTTAAACGCCACAGCCTACCTGAGCATTGTTGCTGACCATGTCCATCCCTTTATGACCACAGTGTACCCCTCTTCTGATGGCTACTTCCAGCAGGATAACGCGCCATGTCACAAAGCTAAAATCATCTCAAACTGGTTTCTTGAACATGACAATGACTTCACTGTACTCAAATGGCCTCCACAGTCACCAGATCTCAATCCAATAGAGCACCTTTGGGATGTGGTGGAACGAGAGATTCGCATCATGCATGTGCAGCTGACAAATCTGTAGCAACTGAGTGATGCTATCATGTCAATATGGACCAAAATCACTGAGAAATGTTCCCAGCACCTTGTTGAGTCTATGCCACGAAGAATTAAGGCAGTTCTGAAGGCAAAAGGGGGTCCAACCCGGTACTAGCAAGGTGTACCTAATAAAGTGGCCAGTCAGTGTATATACCAGTGTTAATTTTATCAACGAAAATTTGGACTCAAAGTATTTGTTGAACACCTTGTTTTCATAACTAAATTGTAATGACAATGTAAATGAAAAAATATTGACAACGAAAATTTATACGAAATCTCTGTTCATTATGCCCTGACTGATTAAGACGAGACGAAATAGCTGGCTCTGTTCTGGCGGACAACCTAGATCAAAGTTGCCGTCTTAAGGCATTGGTTGTTTTCCTCTAATGATTAATTTAATTGAATAACAAATTCTCCCTGCCTTCATGCATTGTTTTCATTTGATGTTTGTTTTTCCTAGCTGTGTACTTCCGGGCATTTGAGCAAACGCCAGGCCATTACAGTACAATTTGAACAAGCTAACGTAACCTTTTATGGGCTCCAAATCTAGCTAAAACCTTGCAGTTTCAGCCAAGGTAACGGTAAATTATATGATTGATTCGGTAACATTAGGAAAACTTTGTTATGTGTCATAGTGCCTGCTCTTGCTTTAGAAGCAGTGACACTCACCTCAGAGCGGTGATAACTTCATCATTCAGTTTAGCCAGACTGTAAAAGCTAGTAACAGTTAACAGGCTCTTGATAGTTGCGTAGGGCGCCGTGTTTACCTACTGTTGAAGTGGTTGCATGTGTAGAAGTGTGCATACACCAGAGACATTTATGTTAATTCCCCTTAGGAGTCAGGACTAAAACATTGACAAATTTGACTTTGAATTTGACTAAAACGAAAACTGACTACCACTGACTAAAACTTAAGTCTTAAAACTGAACTAATCGACGATAATTAGATTTTAACGCAACAACAAATTTCAGCAAGCGACGAAGACAAACTAAATCTCATCAACCCATTAAGGGCTGGATTCAAAAATCACACCGAAAATCAAAGTGAAAAATCAAAATCACAGGCTGATCCAACTTGCGTAAATTTCATCACAACAACTCATAATGTGGCTCAGTAGTGTGTATGGCCCCCATGTGCCTGTATGCACTCCCAACAACGTCCGGACATGCTCCTGATGAGACGGCGGATGGTGTCCTGGGGATCACCTCCCCGACTTGGACCAGGGCATCAGTGAGCTCCAGGGGTCTCATTTATAAAACAATGCGTAGGATCCATACCAAAAGTGTATGTACGTACAAAAGGCAAAAATTACGTACGCACAAAAAATTCTGATTTATAAAACAGTGCACATGCAAGTTGTACGCCGATTTCCCTTCATAAATCACAATCAATTCTCAATTTGGCGGACGTGAGCGCGTCTTGTCCCACCCTTTTCACGCCCATAGTAGCCTTTAAACAGTCTGTGAAACGCTCGTAATTAATATTAATTTATACTGGCTGCCCAACTGCGTGACACCTTCAGTGTGGTCACTTCCACCCACCCACACCCACCCACCCTCCCACCCACCCACACACCCACAATTCAGCAATTCCATTTTCCTAGGCTCACTAACCCTGGGGCCCTACAGCCCCTTCTTGGTTTGCTACCTACCCTGTCAAAGGGGATGCTGTACTTCTTCAGGATGGACGGTGATATTAGGGTCATCTTGTGGCGGAGGAAGGCGTCACATCCCTGTGAGCTGCCGGGAAAGAAACCTGCGGGAAGCCAGCACAAAACAAAAAATTATAAACACAACAAACCCCATTCAAGCCACAATAACTTCGGTGTTTTTGCACAATCATGGCTGTACCAAGGAGACCCTAAATCTAAATAATTTGTTCAAGTTTATGCGTTCTATTTAGGAGACACAATACAAGGGTCTGCACACTTAATTTTGCACACAATTGTGTGGAGAAAAAGAAAAATCAATCAGACATCTCAGGACAGACATATAGTCTTCATAAATGTGACATCATAAACAATAGGTGGTTGGAGGTTCAGTAAAAAGCTTCTTGTGATGGACTGAAAATGTGTGGGTCACGGCACTAGCCACTGACACAGCTGCGTTCACCCAGAAAGCTTTTAATTATAATCACTTCCTGGTCCTTCGGTCCTTACCCACAAGGCCACAAAGTGAATGGCAGCAGACTGGTCCAACTAACAAGGGGGGATTCAAAAAAGAAAGACACTTTAGATGTAGCACTTGGTATGAGCAAATGGGTGTGCTGTCATACTGATTTGTGACACATACAGGAGTTCCTCTGAGTAGAACAAGCAACAAAGCACTGCAAAGTGGCTGTATTGTAAACATCCGTTTGATATTTTAATTTTGCAAAACCCCTGTATCTCCTCTTCAAACTCGCATTTGATGTCTCAACTGATTCTTAAGTCTTTGCATAATCAATTTGAATAATTGCGATTATTTATTTCAACAATAAACAGCCATGCCGTTTGTAGTAGCCCAAATCTAAAATGGAGTGTCCGTTTGTCCACTCGGTGAAATTTGAACTTAACTGATTGAGGCCACTTTTCTTTTTCATGCCATGGTTTCATGCCATTGTTTCCTCCTTCCCACCAAAAGAAACCACAAAAACCTGACTTTATAAAGGAGAGAAGTCAAGTTTGAACTGCATCTAGATGAGGAATAAGTTCCAGTACTACAATCTATTCCGCTAATAGCTGCTGCTTTTCAAGACGTCGGTTGTAAAAATGCTCACTTGACTTAGGGTCAATGTGCACCTGTGCGAATATAAACTGAAGTATGATCACACTCCACAAGTTGCCATCTGGTCTTTTAAGGTTTTAGACAGAAAGGAGTTTTCGCAGCACATATCACATTCAGGGAGGTCATATTACATTAAGATACAGAGTACTATGGTACTGGGTGCCTGGAGCTAGGGAGGAAATACATTTTTTATTAGGGTGTTTTTTAAATTTGGGAGCATTTAAGTGATGACACTAAAATTGCTTCTAAAGTCAATATTTTGATAAGATTCTCCTGACCATAAAAAAACAATTATGGATTCCAGCTTTACAGGTGATGGGAGATATGTAAATAGTTACTTTTGCTTGGTTAAGCTATACTTGCATACAACCTCCATTTAAACACGAGACTCAAGATGTATAGCCATTGTTGTGATTAATGTGTCTCATCAGAAGCTGAACGCTAATGTATTCCACAAGCCAATCCCACCAACGGTTATCAGATGTGACCATTGGTAATTAGGTGTACTTATGAAAAGTCAAATTATTTTCAATTCCTTTGTAATACACTATTAGCATGCTTTACTAAAGTGTTCATGTAACATAATTGGAGGTATATTTAAGAAGACTTACAAAAGGTGCATTTTAGTAAGGTTCATTTTAAGACGCATTTCAGTGCACTTTGAAAAAGTATACAAAATGATCCAATGCTTAGTGATAGTTGTACTTTTCACAAAATTATTTGCAAGCCCTTTGTAATACACTATTAGTATGCTATGCCGTTTTTGGTTGTTCCTTAAATGTTTACTAAAACTAGATTGCTAGCAAACTGTAGGGTGACTGGCTTTCTACTTCTTGTGTGTAAATTACGCTTTATCATTATTGGTAGATAATATTAATTTATGAATTAATTGATAATCGATCAAGGTGATGAAGTGTAATTACCTATATACGGAGCACCACCGCACAGAATTCAGCTTAGGCTAAGCACGGCTCTGCGGGAAACCGAATCAATCATTAATTTAATAATGTAATAGTTAATGTATTAATCTCAATTCTGAAGTAGTTAAGTTCTATGTTACGAGAATATATTATTGTATGAAAACGAAAATATGAAGCAGCTGGGTTTAAATGCAAAGCAATTTTTATTTACTAATCTAAAGAAAGCATGATAATTACGTTACTACAAGAATGACTAAATGATGACATTTATAAACTAAAGTGGTTAGTATCTAAACAGACAGTGTAACAGTTAAAATATTGACAAATTATGGTAAGCACAACACAGGAGAAATTGTATAGGCTCTAGCATCAAACGCTCAATGTCACGGAAAGGGGGCTTTACGTGACTTTGAGACGATAGGTGGCGTTGTGTAGCAAAGGAATGGATTATGATTCCTTTTGCGGCTGGACCAAAGTGGAGAGGTCCGGGTTTTAGTGGTAAAGTTCTGAACCTCAGTTCGTTGTGTGAAGTTCTGAATTTTAGTTCCTTGTTTGAATAAACATGGGAAAGAAACTTGGGTTTAGGTCTTCTTTGACCTCTTCTGATAAGGACAAAGATGCGCTGGTTCCGTATCGGTGATTCAGCGGGTCCTCTGACTCAGTAGATTTGGTTAAAAGCTCTGAATCATTACGGAAAACTTAAGTTGTGAAGTCCCGAACGTGGTTTGAATAAAGGTTCCTTTGCTCTGAAGTGGTTAAGTTAGAAAGTTCGAAAGTGTGGCGAGGGTTTTCCGGCCTGTAGTGAGGTCAAACGCCTAATTCCTTTGTTCTGAGAGTTGCTAGCAGACGCGTGGACAAGGAATAGAGGGGGTGCAATTATATCAACCCGAGTAATGACAGGGTGGCCTCCCAGGTTACGTGCGGATGTTTAAAAGCAATAGTTTCCTGGTTGGGGACCCTATTTAAGCTAGTTTGAGAAAGGGGTGTAGGGAAGGTTGCCTGGGTCATTTCATTGGCTGCATGCCGATGGCCAGAGGTGTGAATTAGTCTTATCAGTGAAATATCAGTTTACCTTACCATGTCGTTTGATGTATGTATGTACACTGTAAAAAAATAAAGTTGGCTCAACTTATAATTATGAGTCACCTGGCTGCCTTAAGATTTTGAGTAAGAGGAGCAAAGAATATAGGTTCTGGCAAACTTCGTTATTTTAGTTTGATGTACTTCAATTTAAGTTCATGCAAATCACTATGAAAAGTCAATTTGACAAAATTGACATACACTAAACTGATTATTTAATGATATTGACATGTATTTGTAAGTTGAATAAATAAATTCTCGACACAGCACCTTAACGTAAACACGTCAGGTCAACATACTACTTTTTTTCACAACAGATGTCAGGAGGGAAACACACGTCTGAATTGTCCCCTTCGGGTACTTCAGATTGCATTCCCGAGTTTTACAGCTTGCCAGGGTAGCACCGTCCGGCATCTGCAGCGTCAACATATCTATGAAGTCGCCTGGTGAAGAAAAACCAGTTGAACATCCACTCGATTGAAGAACACTGCGCGGAGCTATGCTATCAGTATCTCGCGCACCCTAAAGCAGCACTGCAATTGGCGGAAATTTCAGGGGTTGTCATTAATGATAATGATGTTCAGAGTAAGAGTTGCAAAAAATATGTTTTTCATATGCCTTTTATAATTTGCTATGTATGTTTAATAGGGATTGTATCACTTTGAGATTACTCTTGCAAAGTAAAGCACAATCCAAATAAATTGTATTATCATCAATATTACATTTAATAACTTGCTGGGATATATGCAAATATATTACCTCAATGGCCTATCAGGATAGCAGTAATGATGACTTACTTCACGCGGTCAAGAGTTAGGCGACGTCTTTAGTATGTTAATTCAATTGTTCGAGTAAACTTGAATGTCTAAGTTGCATTGACTAATATGTTTTGCGTGATCAGTTGAGCACTACAAGTGAAAAAACAAGTTGACTCAATGTTTTCTTAATTTTAGTACAACTAACTTATTAAAACAAGTTGAACTAACTAAAAGGCCAAATAATTTTTTACAGTGTATGTGTGTGTGTGTATATGTATGTATGTATGTATGTATATATATATATATATTTTTATATATATATATATATATATATATATATATATATATATATATATATATATATTCATTCATTCCAAACGACATTGTAAGGTAAACTGATATCGTCTGCAAAGCTTACAAAATGTCCTGGTGGACATTTTGATACCAAACATGACTAGGCTAGCTAGGACGGTTCATTTAGACAAAAAATACAAAATATATAATTATATAGCACAAATGTACATAATAATACAAATAATATAATACAAAGTACAAATGATTGATATTACAATTTCTTCTCATTGTCAATGTCCAATAATTTCATTAAATGTTCCTTAGACAACAATTTCTTAATCCCAATTTATTGATCCTTAAAGTTGCATCTGGAACTGCTGGAACAGAGTTAAGGTTTTGTGTTTGTGTTGAGCCCTTTGTGTTGAGAGACCATGCTGGATCCTCTGGAATTTTCCCAGGGGCCATTTTGGGCCTGAGGCGGAAGATTTGGTGATTGGTTTCCCTACAAAACGTTAGATAGATAACGTGTAGAAAATAAATAACCTCGGCTTTCTCTAAGGAAACATTGACTTAATTTGTTAGCTTGGACAAATGTATTTTGAAACACTTCAATACTTGCAAATACTGCTTTGCTGTTTACTCTACCAGTCACCATGTTTACTCTAAATTTATTGATCAAATAAACTGATTGTAGCACTGAAGATGGACTTGTTAATTATTGGTTAAGTATGTAGTGTAACTAAAGCACTCACTATAAGATGACTGCCCAGATAAAGTTTATTGAGTGTATTAGCTTTTATATCCATAATATTTTTAGGAATTATTATTATTATTATTATATTATTATTTTTAGGATTTTTATATCAGGGGAGTATAACAACGCTTGTCTTCTTGCTTTAACGTTAACATGGCTCAAAGAACACAACTCACATTATGATCTGGAAACCGAAGGTTTCGAAGTACCCTCTCGCCTTGACAGAGACTCCAACAGACCGGTAAATCACTTGGGGGAGGTTTGTGTCTGTCAATAAAACCTGGTGCAACACGATGGTCGTTAAGTAGACACTGTGCACCCCCCTGACATTGAACTTTTGTTGGTATCGCTACTACCCTTTTATTTACACCAAGAGAATTCCCACAATTATTTGTTACGCTTGTGTATATTTACCCAAAGGCTGCTGCTGTTGACATAGCAACTCGAGCTATGGTTAAAACAGTGCAACGGCTTCAAGGGATTGCGTTGGATGCAACAAACTTTGTTATGGGGGATTTTAATCACTGCAAACCACCAGGGAAATCCTTGTATAATTTTGATCAATATGTTGCTTGTCCCACACAACTTAAAATAAATGTCTGGACCTTTGTAACGGATCTGTCAAGGGATCTTAAAAATCCCTTGGTAGAGCGCCACTCAGTACATCTGATCACAACGTTGTGTATTTGGTTCAGTCCTACAAAACAGTCCTGAAGAGAAACAAGCCGGAACAATGTTCAGTTCCGGTTTGGTCGGAGGAGTCTATCCATTGTCTCTAGGACTGTTATAATTGCACAGACTGGGATTTGTTTACAAATGTCTGTGATGAATGAATGAACTCAGACTGTGTTGGCATATACAGTGCATCCGGAAAGTATTCATACCCCTTCACTTTTTCCACATTGTATTATGTTACAGCCTAATTCCAAAATGGATTGAATAAAAAAAATTCCTCAACATTCTACACACAATCCCGCATAATGACAAAATGAAAAAAGTTTAGAATGTTTTGCAAATGTATTAAAATAAAAAATTTTTATTATCACATGTACATAAGTATTCACACCCTTTACTCAATACTTTGTTGAAGCACCTTTGGCAGCAATTACAGCCTCAAGTCTTCTTGAGTATGATGCTACAAGCTTGGCACACCTATTTTTGGGCAGTTTCGCCCATTCTTCTTTGCAGATCGTCTCAAGCTCCATCAGGTTGGATGGGGAGCGTCGGTGCACAGCTATTTTCAGATATCTCCAAAGACGTTCAATCGGGTTCAAGTCTGGGCTCTGGCTGGGCCACTCAAGGACATTCACAAACTTGTCCCGAAGCCACTCCTTTGTTATCTTGGCTGTGTGCTTAGGGTCGTTGTCCTGTTGGAAGGTCAACATTCACCCCAGTCTGAGGTACAGAGCGCTCTGGAGCAGGTTTTCATCAAGGATCTCTCTGTACATTGCTGTATTCATCTTTCCCTTGATCCTGACTAGTCTCCCAGTTCCTGCTGCTGAAAAACACCCCCAAAGCATGATGTTGCCACCACCATGCTTCAATGTAGGGATGGTATTGGCCAGGTGATGAGCAGTGCCTGGTTTCCTCCAGACATGACGCTTGGCATTCAGGCCAAAGAGTTCAATCTTGGTTTCATCAGACCAGAGAATTTTGTTTCTCATGGTCTGAGAGTCCTTCAGGTGCCTTTGCTGGAGCTCTGACAGAGTGACCATCGGGTTCTTGGTCACCTCCCTGACCAAGGCCCTTCTCCCCCGATTGCTCAGCTTGGCCGGGAGGCCAGCTCTAGGAAGAGTCCTGGTGGTTCCAAACTTCTTCCATTTGCGAATGATGGAGACCACTGTGCTCGTTGGGACCTTCAATGCTGCAGAAATGTTTTTGTACCCTTACCCAGATCTGTGCATCGATACAATCCTGTCTCGGAGGTCTACAGATTATTTTATTTTTAATACATTTGCAAAATATTCAAAAAAACTTTTTTCACTTTGTCATAATGCGGTATTGTATGTAGAATGTTGAGATTTTTATTTTATTTAATCCATTTTGTAATTGTAACATAATAAAATGTGGAAAAAGTGAAGGGGTATAAATACTTTCAAGATGCACTGTATTACCTTTTGTGAGGACTTGGTCATTCCCCGAAAATCAATTTCCGTTTTTCCAAATAATAAACCATGATATGAGATATAAACCTGTCAAGAACACAATTAACCAGCAAAATATCAGTTTCAACCAAGGGGATTTGACTCGGTACAGGGAACTTCAGAGACAAGTTAAAAATGAACTTCGCAAGATTAAGTGTAGTTACAAGGACAAAATAGAGAACATGCTAAGTAATGGTACCTCACACCCTGCATAGGAGGGTGAAAGGTCTATAACGGGGATACAGTCCAAAAAGTGTCCAATTTTCTTTTGATGGCAAGCCTGACTTTGACCTTTCTAATGAAATGAACACTTTTTATAATCGTTTTAATGTCCACGATTTTAGTGAGGAGCTGTCAGTATAAAAAAAACAGTTGGCAGATATATTCTGATTTATCTTCACGCAGTCACTCCAACTCCACATGGTTCCTTGTCTTCTGAATTTTATTTTTGGCACAGGTACAATGATGGAGTTCTTCCAAAGTCACTTAATGATTACAGGCCTGTGGCGCTTACCTCCCTTGTCATGAAATCTTTTAAGAAGATTGTGAAAAATGCGCTTCTAAATTCAGTGTCAGAAAAATTGGACCCCCTCCAATTTGCTTATAGGTCAGGCAGGGATGTTGTCGAAGCCTTGGGCACCCTACTAAAAAATTCTGCAACATATGGAGGGGAGAGGACTCTAGTGCAACTAGTTTTTATTGATTTCTTATCAGCTTTCAATAGTATCCAGCCTCACATTTTAGCAGAAGGTTTAGAGAGCATCCACAACATTGATCATGGTCTGATAGGTCGGCTGATGGACTTTTTAACTGAAAGTTTGCAAAGGGTGAAGGTTAATGACATTCTATTTTTCTCCACCGGATCATCCCAGGGGTGCGTCCTCTCGCCTCTTATTTGTCCTGTACACTAATGCGTGCCAAAGCCAATATGAAAGGCGTCACATCATTAAGTTCGCCGATGATTCGGTCATCGTGTCGCTTCTCAGCAGTGATGACACTGATCATGGCCCTGTAGTGGCAGTATTCACTGACTGGTGCAAGTCGTCCTTTTTGGACATCAATGTGTCGAAAACCAAAGAGATGACTAGATTTTAGGAAAAGTAATACAATCATCTCTCCTGTAGTGATTAATGATGCTATTGAGGTTGTGCAGCAGTACAAATATCTAGGCACTGAAATTGATAAGCTTGACCTTCGAGCTTCATGTGGATGCTGTGTTAAGTAAAGTAAGTAAATGTACTTTTACCACACACTTCGCAAACATTACACTCAGTCACAATTCACCCGCACAATAATTTAGGGTGTTCTGTATACACTACGTAGGTAAAAGTATGTGGACACCTCACTGAAACCTACTATTTATTTGCTAATATTTGACACTGTGTGCTTAACTTTAAATCTAGACTCTCAACACATTTGATGGGCTTGTGACCAGTCCAGGCTATGCCCAAGCTAAGGACAAGGCTCATTATGTGCTGTCATTGCTTCCTGTAACCGTTGAGGAGAAGCAGCAGATTGGGAGCGTCATAGTTGGTAATATTAATGAGATGGAGGCCTGTGACAGGGATTGAGGGAGAGAGGTGATATACAATTAATAGGCGAAGATGTTAATCAGAAGAGGGGCCATCTTAACCATAAACGTCCTTTAAAACTCGATAGGGAACCCATCTGGCCCTGGACACTTGGGACATTTCATTGCTCCCGCTGCTTGGGAAATCTCCACAAGAGTTATGGGCTCGTCTAATTGAAGCTTAGATGCTTCATCAACGGCGGGGACAGTAAGAGTGCTGAAAAAAGATTTGAAAGTTGAAGGGTCGGCTAACTCTTCGGAAGTGTAAAGAAAGGTATAAAAGCCCCTAAATTGATCATTAATTAGCTGGGGATCAGAAGCTGCACCCGTGGGAGTTTGAGTTTTTTTAACTTGGTTGCCTTATCCACATACTCATAATGAGTGTGTCGCGATTTGAGTAGCATGTCTTCAGCTTGGACAGTTGACAAGTTATTGAACTCCACTTGTAAGGAAAGACGATCCTCGTACATTATTGGAGAAGGTGAAGTTGCATTAATATTATCCACCTGTAATATTTGAGTCATCAGCTCGGACAATCTTTTTCCTCTGCTTCATCTCAAAATTAATGTATGACAGTATGTCCCCTGATGTAGGCCTTAAAGGTCTCCCAGAGAAGAGATGGTGAGACCTCAGATATCTCATTCATAACTCTAAAAAGATTGATCTGAGCAGTCAGAAATGAGACAAATTGGTCAGACACGAGGCGCAGATTAAAACGCCAAGGTGCGCAGGGCTGAGGGGCTCCACCTACTGCTAAATCTAAAGTCAAGGGGGCGTGATCTGATATAACAATGGGGTAATAAGCGCGAATAGAGGGTATGAGTCTTGTCTAGGAGAAAGTAATCAATGCGGGGTGTATTTTGGACAGGGGAGCAACATAAATACGCCCTGCCAGTAGGGTTAAAGAACCGTCAGGAGTCAGCAATAGAAAATTCTTGAAAGGTTTTGATAAGATTGGAACATACACGCACCTATGTACAATAACCACCCTAAATGACCTCTGACTTCCTCCAACCTTACACGCCTTCTCGTACCCTCCGCTCCTCTGAAACTGGTCTCCTCACCACCCGCAAAACCAGACTCAGTTCCATGGGGGACAGAGCGTTTAGTTCTGCTGCTCCCATTCTCTGGAATACCCTTCCCCCTGTGATTCGGAACTCTGACTCCATCAACATTTTTAAATCCCGCCTTAAAACCTACTTGTTTTCCTTAGCCTACCCCTAGCTTGTTATCTTTGACTTTTTATTGTATGGATGGATGGATGGATGGATGGATGGATGTTCCCTTCCTCAATAACATTTGTCTATCTCATGTTAAATGTTCTATTGTGCTTTTTTTGTATATACTTGTATACATTGTTTAATCTTCTATGCCATGTACGGTGACCTTGGGTGTCTAGAAAGGCGCCTATAAATTAAATGTATTATTATTATTATTATTAAATGAGATTCCCCTTCAAGCGTACATAGAACGTGAGATAGGAAATTATTGAAAAAACTGAATACATCCTATCCACAAGTTGAATTGAAAAGGTACAATTACTATATTGAACCTTATCAGTTTATCAATATTGACTGTCAAAGGATAAACCGGATATTATATAAAAATAAATAAAAAACCTGAATACATCCTATCAAAGGTTGTATTAAAAAGGTTGATCTAACATAGGGTTGTCAGTATTCACTGTCAAAGGAGAGTCGTTAAAGATTGCATGTCAGCACCGTGGATCCTGTCAGTCTGGGTGTGGAGGAACAGCCTTCCTCAAGTCCCTGTTAATAAAATCAACCGCAGCAGCTGGGTTGATGAATTTGCAGAGACTGCCGTTTGGTGGAGTGATCCTCAATTCTGCCGGGTAAAAGAGGCCAAATTTGACACCTGGGCAGGAGTGCAGAATGCGATTAGCATTTCCAAACTGAACGTTTCTTGGCCACAGATTGAGTTAAGTCAGCAAAGATCGACAGTCTCGTGCCTTGGTGCAGAAGAGGGGAAGCTTCCCCTGCCCGCTGCAGGATCGGTTCTTTGATATGAAAATAGTGAATTCTGACGATGAAAGGTCGTGGCGGGCCCCCATCTCTAGGTTTCTCTTAATTGATCTATAAGCGCGGTCCAAGAGGGGCACTTCATCTAACCTCAGCACGTCATGCAGAAGAAGAAAAAAGAAATTCCCTGTGCAAATGCGATGTGATGCGTCGCAGTTATTAGACTGACCGCCTTAGTACGCACAAGTGTACTTACTGCAGTCAAGACCCTATTTGTTAACAGGGAGCGCTTACTGATGCAGTGGCGTTGGAACTGGGAAGGCCACAAGATCTCTGGCCAACAGTTCTCTTTTGTTTTGGCACTCCATTCCATGCTGTTTGCTTGGTGCATTTTTAAGGCTGTTAACGTTTTGGGCCAAGGTTTATGAGTTTACTATATAGGCCAGACCTACTTAGTTATCTGCTTACACGTGGGCTAGCATATTACGAATGAGCAAGCTTTTAGGCTTTATGCTTAATACAGATTTGTATGCAGTTCATGAGTTATATGTCAACACTGGTCCTCCCGATCTGATTACTTTTTACAATATAGCACGTTCATAAAAAATGATTATAATAATGCAAATGTGAATTTTCTGTTGAATAGCTTACAAATTTTCTGAGGAGAGACAAACACCCATAATTTACTAAAAGCAGAATAGATATCCATTATGAGCCTGCGTTAGGTGTGCAAGACACAACCCCAGATTATCCATAAAACACCCCATCCTGCACCCCCCATTCTTGTAGTCGTTACGGCGCCGCTGCTGTTAGACTGGCAGTGCTGCTTCATCGTAATTTAATGGCGGACATATACGATGACTAAGTAGCCTCCTAACGTATAGTTTTATTTTTGTTCTCTAAGCTCTTTATGTTTGCACATGTATTAAATTAATTTAATATGCATTAAAATCACTCAGATTATCCACAATGACAGTAGAGCTTAAACCAAGTGGATCGAGGGTCAGCCAAATAGCACCGTGTACACTTCCGGTTATGGTGCGCTGCTGAGCACATGCATGACACGAAGCTCCCATGTAAAATTCAAAGAATAGCGTTCGGGTTGTCCTTTTGAGTAACACAAGTGTGAATCTTTGACTCTAACCAGACTTAACGATTAAAAGCCTGCAAAGCCGCGATCCAAAGCTTCAAAAACCACCAAATCAGTGGATGTCCCCCCTAGCCCAGCGAAGCTAACAGAAGCTAGCGCTAGTGCTAACGCTGAAAATCCAGCCGACCCAGACAAAATCGTTGGCGCTATAGACTCAAGAACAGATTTTGGGACGAGACTGGATGGACTGCTGAATGCCATCAAGGGGGAGCAAGGTGACTTAAACATACTAACTACCAGACTGACCGAGGCTGAAGACCGAAAAAGTACAAATGAGGACGACGTAGCATCTCTGAAAGCACAAAACAGCGAAATGAAAACGGCTATGAACAAGTGTTACGGCCACCCATATTTTGGTGTTCGTAGTGTTTGCATTGTGTGTGTGTACGTGTATTTTTGTCTTCCCTTCTGTTTTTCCCTTCGCTATTCCCTTCATTCAGCATTGCCGCCTGTGTTCAGTTGGTTCCCTCCCCCTCATCACACACCATCAGCCATCCGTTGACGGACCAATCAGGAGCCGATCCGTCTGGTTTTAAACCCTTCTCCCCGCCGTCTCGTGAGAGCGAGATTAGATTTGTATTCTGTGTTTGATGTGTTTAGAGCTCGCTCTCATTTAGCTAGGTATGTGTTTTGGTGTTCACCTTTGGTGTTCTGTGTTCGTTTGTTAGCTAGAGGGTTTATCCCGATTGTATCGTCTGTCTGTTCGTTTGTTAGCGAGTGCTAACTAGACCTATAGCTCTTCAGTTGGTTTGCATTTCCCCATTCGAGTACTGTGCTTTATTTTTCTCCCGGAGCGCGGCTAGTTTAGATACCCGAGGGTGTACATTTTACTTCACGTAGTGTAGTCTCTGGTTAGAAACATTAGTTTAGGAGCGGTGCCACCCCGTGTACGTTTTGACAGCAAGCGTGTTGTATTCAGCTTAGCTCTTTTGTTTGTTTCTTTGATTTGGCACCGTTCGTGTCGCCGTGGTATCCCTTTTTGTTTGTCCCTGTAAATAAATACATTTTGCTTTTACATTCTTGGTTTGTGTTTGTCCACAGTTCACCACCACACGGCATACTCTGGTAAATGTTCGGTCCTTCAGCGCCCTAGATTAGCCATACAGCTGAGGGGACGTAACAAGCCAGTGATGAAAGTTGATGATTTAGAAAACCGCGCACGTCGCCCAAATCTCTGCTTGGTGGGACTACCTGAGTGAACAGAAGCAGGTGACATGTGTGGTTACTTGGAAAAGTGGATCCCTGAAGTGCTTGGTGCACACAATTTTCCTGGGCCTGTGCTTATTGAAAGGGCACACCGAGTCGGCAGGATTGATAATCCCGGAGCGGGACCCACAATCTGCAGCACGTCCCAGGATGGTGGTAATGAAGTTCTTAAACTATGCAGACAAAGTACGAGTAATGAAAGCGGCCAGGGCCAAGGGGAAGATGCTCATCAACGATAAGGTGGTCATGTTTTTCCCTGACTTCTCCGCTGATCTGCTCAAACGTAGGAAAGCTTTTGATTCTGCAAATAAACACCTGTCGTCTCTTTCTGTTCGTGATATGCGCTATGGAATAATCCACCCGGCTACACTTCTAGTGATTCAGCGGACGACGGCACGCTTTCCACACAGCATCGGAAGCGGAGGCTTTTGTACGGGGACTGGAACCTGAGACTCAGACCGCGGAGGCAAGCGAGGTTACACCAGACAGCGACTAGTGATGAGCAACGCCGACAAGGAATGTTTTCTTTTTTTCCCTGGACTGATCAGTTAATGTGGACACACATTTTGTGCTTGCTATGACTGCGTGATTCTATGATACAAAGTAGGCACCCTTGAAAGCCTTATACAATTTGTTCATCTTTAGTAATTTGCATGGGGCTCGGTCATGACTGCTAGGCATACTGTTCCTCATGCGGGCATGGGCGGACCGGCGTAGCTCCGTAGTGAAGCCCTGTCGATCGACAGGCTGGAAGTGTGAACTAGGGTGTGTGTTTCATTTGGGGAAATGCACCTTATGTTCAGATGTTAAGACATATGCTTTATTTTCTTTCAACTACAGCTGCAGTTTATTTTTAAAAAAATGTAAAAGTTTTTTTTTATTTTTTATTTGTCTCTTTGTTTAAAACTTATTTCCAACCACCACTTCTATTATAGTGTCACAACAGGTCTTCTGAACTCCAGTTTATCTCGTGGAATGTAAGGGGTTTAAACAAACTTGTCAAGCTGAAACAGGTAATGAGTAGAATTAAGCAGCTTAAAGCTAAGATAGTTTTTCTTCAGGAGACACACCTCACTCCTGAAGATGTGGTGAAGGTGAGAAGGAGATGGCCAGGCCGAGTGTTTTCAGCCTCTTTTAGTTCACACTCACGTGGTGTCATAACTTTAATACATAATTCAGTACCGTTTAGTCTCATTGATGTTGATGCAGACCGATTTGGGAGATACCTTGTTCAATGTGAAATTTTTTCCGTTAAGCTAAACCTTGTCAATCTTTATGGTCCTAATGATGACAACCCCTCTTTTTCAGTAATCTTTTTCTGTCCTTGGCTAATTTGCCGGGTAGTTTCATTATAGGTGGAGATTTTAATTGTACTCTCCGACCTGAGACTGAGATCTACAGCTACAGATACCTCCCATGCCCAAACAAGAAAAGAATTATTGCAATGTATTAAAGAGTTTAATTTGATTGATATATGGAGAAAAGACCACCCTCTGCATTCAATCTTTTCATGTTTCTCTGCCACTTGCCAAACATTTTCTAGAATTGATTACTTCTTAGTCTCTGCCTCTTTGGTATCGATGATATCTAGAAGCTGGTACAGCAGCATACTAATTTCAGACCATGCTGTAGTCTCCTTTAGTTTGATTATGCCACGGTCTTTGAATAATTCCACAGGGTGGCGTCTTCAGTCATTTTGGCTTAAAGACCCAGAGTTCATAGTTTATTGGAACACAATATGATGATTACTTTAAAAACAATACAACCCAAACCTCACCTGCTATACGGTGGGAAGCATTTAAAGCTTTTCTGAGGCCAGATGATAAGTTTTACAAACTCTAAACACAGATCTTGGAGATTGGAAATGGAACATTTGGAAAAATTAAAGTTGAAACAAACCACTTCCAAAATGCTTCCCAAAAATCGTTTACAGAGCTTACTGAACTCAGGGCAAAATATAACGTTTTGTCTGTAAATAAGGCAACTAAAAGCTTGCTGAAACTCAAACAGTCCTACTATGAGCAGGGGGATAGGGCTAGTAAGCTCTTAGCATGGCGTAATAGACAATCTGAAACTGAGAGAGCAATTAATACAATTTGGTTAGATGATGGTGTGGAAACTGATAGAAACTCAAAAGGGCATTAATAATTTCCTTAGTATCATTAAAGCCTGTATAACACCGATTTTACAAATTCAGTGCTACCAAAACAAAACGATTTTTTTAGATTCAGTTAATATTACACCTCTTGAACAAGAAATCCTTACTGATCTAGATCTTGATATAACTGTTGCGGAATTGTCTACAGCCATTGGTGTAATGAAGGGGGGAAAGACGCCGGGGCCCGATGGGATCCCCATAGAAATTTATAAAACCTTTCAGGATAAACTGACTCCACCTTTACTTGATATGTTTAAAGAGTCGCTAAATTGCGGCTCCCCTCCCCCCTCTTTAAACATGGCGGTAATAACATTGCTGTTGAAACCAGGGAAACAACCTACTTTGTGTGAGTCGTACAGGCCCATTTCCCTTCTCAATAACGATCTTAAAATCCTTTGTAAGACACTAGCTGGACGATTGGATAAGCTACTACCACAAATGGTGCACTCGGACTAGAACGGCTTTGTTTCAGGCCGACAAGGATTTCATAATATCTGACGGGTACTTAATATTGTCTTTGAGAAGAATGGCTGTGTGGACACTGCCATTTTGTCATTGGACGCTGAGAAGGCCTTTGACAGGGTTGAATGGCACTACTTGTTTGAGGTTCTTCAAAGGTTTGGCATAAGAAACACGTTTCTCAGTTGGATTAGGCTTCTCTATTCCAACCTCCAGGCTGCGATTCTAATAAATGGATTGGCTTCTTCACCGTTTAACTTGTATCGAGGCTCGAGGCAGGGATGCCCACTGTCCCCCTTGCTGTTCACTTTGGCGATTGAGCCACTGGCAAGGGCAATTCGTAGCAGTGCCAACTTCAGGGGTATACGCATTGGAGATGAATAACATCGTATATCTCTTCATGCTGATGTGATTTTGTTTCGTTCCAATTTACAACAAACTCTACCTACTTTACTTGACCTAACGAATAACTTTAGTAGCTTTTCAGGTTACAAAATCAACTACAAATCTGAAATTATGTTTCTAGATAAAAAGGAGACTAAATGGGGTGGGAATTGGGGGGTTTAAAGTCTCTATAAAAGGCCTTAACTACTTAGGCATTGTAATTACCCCCACCACTGATGACTGTTTCCGCTAATTATAATTCTTTGACGGATAAGGTTACCCAACTTATAAATAGATGGAATACTCTTCCCATTTCTGATTGGTCGGATAAATGTCTTAAAAATGTCTATTTTACCTAAATATCTGTATCTATTTCAGTCTATCCCACTTGCTCCACCTACTCTTTTGTTCACTTAAAAAACTATTTTCTAATTTCATTTGGAACAACAAGCGTCCCAGGCTCAGACTTTCCCTACTATACTTACCCTTTGATAGAGGGGGGCTACATTTACCTAACATGGAATGGTACTACTGGGCAGCTCAGCTCAGAACAGCAATGTTTTATTTTGAGGAGAATAACCCCCCAGCCTGGGTCTTAATAGAATCACATTTAATTAACATTCCCTTAAATCTATATATACATTCTGCAAGCAAGCAAAAATTTGTTAAGAAAACCAAGAATCCATTCCTCAAAAACCCTTTGGTGGTTTGGCATAATGCACTTGCATTTATTGGAGAAAACACTAAATTATCACAGTTCTCTCCTATTTTTGGCAATGATGACTTTCATCCAGGTAGATTAGATTTAGGGTTTAAATTATGGGCATCAAAAGGCATAGCCAAGGTGATTGATCTTTACAATGAGAACATGATTCTCAAGTCATTTGAAGAACTTCGATCTAAATATGGAATTCCTGCCAAACACTTTTACAAATACTTGCAACTTAGGAGCTTCATCCTATCCAAACAGAACAACTGTTTGAATCCTCCTCCCCAGTCCACTCTAGAAGATTGCTCTTTGCGACTTCTACACTAGGGGTCAGATATCATTGTTGTACAGGATGTTAGTTGGCAAGTCAAAAGAGTCATCGCAGCACTTACTACGGGCATGGAGAACAGACTTGGAGGAGAATTTAACAGAGGAGGAGTGGTCAGAAGCATGTACTCTTGCTCAGACTCAATCCATTAATACAAACTCTAAATTACTACAGTATAAATGGATAAGTAGGTTATATATAACTCCAGCTAAGTTGCACCACTTCAACCCCAACATACCCGATAATTGTTTCAAATGTAAAGATCAGAAAGGTACCTTATTGCATTGCATGTGGGAGTGTCCACATATACTTTCATTTTGGCTGAGGGTGGTTGACCTTGCTAGTCAAATTGTTGGCATGGAAGTGCCCCTTAGTCCTAAATTATGTTTATTGAACATTTACCCTTTGAACTTCACTACCTCTAAAAAAGTAAGAATTTTACTGAATATTTGTTTTTTGGAAGCCAAACGATGTATAGCCTGCTCATGGAAATCTGACAAGCCTTGTTTCACAGCACAATGGTTGAGGGGAATGACTTTTTATTTTGCCTTAGAGAAGATAAGCTACACTACGAAAAACAAGCTAGACAAGTTTTGGACAATATGGAACATTTTCTTTAATTTTCTTAAGCATAATAACTTAGATGTAGATGGTTGGATGAATGAGACATTTGACTGACTTTTTTTTTTTGCCTGTGGTACGCTGTTTTTGTTGTAAGAGAAATGTGATTTTAACTGGATGCCACGTTTGTTTCTGTTTTGTGTTTTGCTTTATTACATTTGTCTTGTTATGTTGTACTGTTCTGTTGATAAATGAAAAATCTATAATAAATACATGTTTAAAAAAAAAAATGCACTGTGTAAAACTCTTCCTCTTCAACACACTATTAATTACCAGAATCATATTGTAGAAATAAACGTTGTTTATGGGAAATGGGCGATATTATGAAGGCACGGTTAATGCGGAACAGTTAAGTTATTCCCCGTCACAATGAGAAATATGCAAAAGCAGTAACCTTCCCTTTTAAATTCTCACGTTTGGTCTACTTTTTTCCGTCTACTTATTATCCGCCACAACTGCCAAGTCTGTATGTTGACTAGAACAGAAGTGAGCGAGTTAGCGAGTCATCGGTAATAAAACGTGTCTAAAAGACAAAAAAACTGTCTGACTGGGAGTATAAGAAAGAAAAGAAAATTCACATAGAACAAAAACACCATATATTAAAGATGGCCAAGTGGTGGTCTTTTCCTGCATGTCTGTTTAGTCAACATTTTGGTCACTAGATGGCAGTATGATTAGGCAATTCAGGGACGTCGTTAGGCTAGTTTTCTGAATTGCTCCGGATCTATTTTTTTTTTATGTAACAAAAAAAATAAAACATTGCCCATGATCTATTCATCTGTCATTCCAAACTCGCATAAATATGGTAGTGTTGATCAAAAACGCAAGTACACTATGTCTTGTGTGTGTTATTCAAGGCCCAGATCTACCTCACATTACTTGGCACGCGCACATTTTGTTTGAGCACGAGAAAGAGAGTGGGAGAGAGAGTGCCCTGGTTACAGTGTCTGTCATTTCGGCATCATCAGAAGGAAAACAATCAGCACAATGGATATAATGCTTTTAAATAAAGAAAACGGACAGTGAGGCAACAAAGCGAGAGCAATGCTAGAGGAGGTAGAGGAGAAAAAGTTGCTTCAGCAGCAGATGAGTCAGGACGTGAGTGCCAGTCGAGTGTCTCATCTACAAGCTCAGGTTGGTGTAGTGGGCTCTAGTTATCTAGCTAACTAGTCTAGCACAGTGGTTCTTCAAGGCATTTGATTTGCTTATCGGCAACTGATCTGTCGATTAAACATGTTATGTAGCTAGTAGCTACAATAACATAGTTCACTTTCTATAGCAAGCAGAAATGTCAAGCTAGCAACTTGTCATGCTTACATTGCCAGCAGAAGGCTATAGGCTAATGAAGCCTATCCACATAACCACTTATTTTAATAATAATACATGGGATTTATAAGCACCCTTCTAGTAACTCAAAGACATAGGATAATATTATTGCTATTGTTATTATTATAACTGCAAGGCATGAATTCAGTCAGTATAACTACAGCTTCTTGCTGTCAGACTTAAAGGCTATGTGGCTCACAAACAATAACGCACTCTGAATAGTGCAACACAGTTAACGCTTATCTGAAACAAGTTATATAATACGTGTTTACAGTAGCCCTATTGAAGTGTTGGAGAAATAACGATGGTGGATCTAGATCTTGTTTCGGAAATACATTTAGCGGTTACAATGAATAGAAGACATTGCATTACATTGTCATAAAATGCATTCTAATAAACAAGATTAGTACATTCCGCTTAAACCGTGCCTTCATAATATCGCCCATTTCCCATAAACTACGTTTATTTCTACAATATGATTCTGGTAATTAATAGTGTGTTGAAATGCATGTGAAAGAAGAAAATAATGCAATAAGCTATTACAGGAAGAGTTTTACACAGCGCTATTTGGCTGACCCATGATCCACTTCCTTTAAGCTCTACTGTCATTGTGGATAGTCAAAGCTCTATATGTTTGCACATGTAATAAATTAATTTAATAAGTATTAAAATCACTCAAAGAACAAAAATAAAACAAACTAAAACGTTAGTAGGCTACTTAGTCATCGTATTTGTCCGCCATTAAATTACGATGAAGCAGCACTGCCAATCTAGCAGCGGCGCCATAACGACTACAAGAATGGGGGGAGCAAGAAGCGGTGTTTTCCGGATAATCTGGCATTGTTTCCTGCACACCTAACGCAGGCTCATAATGGATATATCTATTCTGATTTTAGTTAATTATGGGTATTGGTCTCTCCTCAGAAAATTTGTAAGCTAGTCAACAGAAAATTCACATTTGCATTGTTTGATATAATCATTTTTTATGAACGTGCTATATTGTAAAAAGTTATCAGATCGGGAGGACCAGTGTTGACATGTAACTCATGAACTGCATACAGATCGGTATTAAGCATAAATCCTAAAAGCTTGCGCATTCGTAATATGCTAGCCGCTCTTCACATGTGTGAGCAAATAATTATGTAGGTCCAGCCTCTATAGCGAACTCATAAACCTTGGCCCAAAAAGTTACCAGCCTAAGCAATGCAAGATCCCGTGGCCACCTCAGTTCCCATGCCACTGCAGCAATAAGCGCTCCCTGTTAACAAATAGGGCCTGGACTGCAGTACACTTGTGCGGGCTAAGGTGGTCAGTCTAATAACTGTGACGCATCACATCGCATTTGCTCAGGGAAATGCATTTTCTAGTTATAAAGTGTTACCGAATTTTGTTACTGTTAAAGGCCCCCCTTCCGTGAAAAATGTACTTTTCCATCATGTTCTACAGTTGAAAGTGCCTTGAAAGTGTGTGAGAGACGAAAACAAAAGCAAACGTCAGACAAAAAAAACATCCTCTCATCTTGCATTGTTGAATTGCCCTTGATGAACGAGACAAGGCCAGACAGTATGAAATTCTCATTAAGTCAATGGAACACCGAAAACTATTCAGAGGTGCCAAAATAGTACACAACTTATGGGTGCCATCGATTTAAGCTATGTCAAGGCAGCAAGCATAGGTTGCTGTATGCAAACACACGCAAACATGTCTTACCTTGTGCTAGTCTTTCCAGCCTCTTGCCGTGTTCAGGTGGAATTGCATACCTTTAGAGAGGGAGGAGAAATGGTAGAACCATTAGCTGGATAGCAAAAAACTAAAGCAAAAGTGAAGAGAACATATGGGCATCTGAAGATCTCTCCTTGGAAATGTTCACACTTCCACTTCTGATGGCCCTCATAGAATTAGCAGTAAATGAGAAGGTGTTCCATTGACCAAAGTTTAGCATTCTGGGGCTACCACCAATTTAAAAAATATATAATTTCACTAAAGCTTTGTAAACCAACCCACTGTCCAAAAACAATTCTCTTCCATTCAGTGCTTCAGGTGGATGAAAAGAAAAAAGGACATAGGAGTAGGGCTGGGCGACATGGCCTATAAATAATATGGTGATATATTTAGGCTATAGACGGATTCAAACTGACAATAATAACAAACCGTCATTACGTTCGAAATGAATATTAAAACCCCTCTAATCATCCGGTTTACTTCCTGTATACATCGTTGAGCAGCGAAAACAAACTGATAAACTACGGAAATATTCACTTGACATTGAGTTTTACTTTTGACAGTTCTTTTTTTACAAAGGAGGAGAAACGTAGGTATTTCGAAAAATTAACCATAGGTTCTTTGATTTTACCCGATCCATTCGACATTTCTTCAAGATGTAAATATTTTAGTCAGAGCTCTAAAGAACTTCCCAACACAAACCAGCTACATATTTTTGAGTACTTGGTGGAGGCCGAGTGTATTTACACACGCGAAGCGTTTCGCGCCTACAGGAGCCTGGACGCATACAATTATTTCCACTCTGGAAAAGTGTATAATTTTACACAATCTACACAAATAACGACATGGATGTTGTTTACGGTGAGATCGGGGCAAGTCAGGCTATGGCAAAGCGGTTTAGCGCCTGGATTATCGCCAGCAAAACGGGAGCGATCAAGAGCGGACATTGTACTTGTATGGCCGAGCAGGTAAGTAGCTAGCTAATTTACTTGCTAATTTAAGCCCTTTCCCAGTAGTCCTAAATACTTGAGTGAGTTGCTGTATTATTTACCTAACTTCAGTAAACTAGCAAGCTGCATTTTGCCTTAGGTTTGGTGACATGAAATTTTATTCTAATCGTTTCATTAGCCATCCTTGTTCTCTAAATAGGAGACAGTTGACTTTACATTAGGATTACACACACACACACACACACACACACACACACACACACACACACACACACACACACACACACACACACACACACACACACACACACACACACACACACACACACACACACACACACACACACACACACACACACACACACACACACACACACACACACACACACACACACACTTTCCTTGACATTTGTAGTTTAGGGTTTGTAGGAGGCAGTTAAATGGTGAAGCCATCAGTATCGCTATTTTTACTAATACTAACTATTCTCCATGTCTCTTTACATACAGCAATGGAGAGTTGTGTAGCCATGTAGGCGCAGTCTTGGTCACTGTGGAGCAATGCATAACAGAGGGGCTTCAGAATGGTCCATCAGTTACCTCAGAACCAAGTGTGTGGTCATGCGTCACCAAAAAGGTAAGCCTTTACGTAGGATGCAATTCAGTGTGTAAACTGGTTTCCACCTGTTCATTCCTTCCTTCCTAAATATCTCTACTAATTCTGTTGGTTAACTTCTTTAGCATTAAACTGTGGTCAACACCACAGTCTGTAAATCTACATGGTGTAAATACTGTATTAAAAAGTGATTTGATTGCAACCTTTAAGGCTGATCCAAAGCTAGTGGCAGAATTAAGCTTCTGCAAGCCTTCCTTCAAGAAACCTAGGGTTCAAACAAGTGCACCGTGTGACCTCCGTCCTCATACTCTAGAGGCCAAAGGTTCACCTAGAATGCTTTTTAAAGCTCTGAAGATAAGATGTGGGAAACGTCCTACTGTTGCAGAACTAGTGTAATACTAAATCATAACAATGCCCCCATCTAGTTTGTAGTATATTTGTTAACTCTTTGCACTTGTCTTTAGGAAGTTATTCCAGACTGTGCTCTGTTCACTGTCATGTGTGACAGTAGTGAAACTGACACAGCATCAGAGTCAGGGAGCCTAGACCATCTAGGAAGTGAGGCAGTGCAGGGGGCTGAGATGGATCTAGAGCAGAGTGCAGTGGAATCCTCCCTGCTTCTAACCCTAACTCACAGTGAACACGACCACACCCTTAGCTGCCCAAAATGTAAGGCTTTTTATGACCTTTATGTTGAACTTACAGCTGGTCAAGGTGAACAGCTGGAGGATTCTACAAAAAGGCAGAGCCAAGAACCAATCTGGTATGATGCCTGCAAAGTGCGTATTACAGCAAGCACTGCAAAGAAGGTCCCCATACGTCACACCACTGACCCCGGCAAATTCCTGTTCGAACACTTGTACCCAACATTTAAAGGGAATACGGCAACACAGCATGGGAAGGCTGATGAGCAGGTTGCTGTCAAGTACATGCAGGAAATAGGGCACTCAATTGAAAACCAGGGTCTTATAGTTAATGAGACAGATCCATGGCTGGCAGCAAGCCCTGATCGTATTCTTAATAAAGATATGCTATTAGAGATCAAGTGCCCTGTGGTGGCCAACTTGAAAGATGCCCTGTCCGTCAAACATGGTGGGGATGTTAGAGTGGAGGGAGGTGATTATGTGATTAACCCAAAGGGGCCAAGGGGTTACTACATGCAGGTTCAGTTGAGCATGTATTTTCTGAGAGTGCAATCAGTAAAACTTGCGATTTGGACCCCGTCAGAGCACCTTGAGCTTGAGGTGCCATTTGACAAAAACCTTGTCAATTTTCACGTCCGAAGGCTCAGAGCCTTTTACTTCAAGCACATGCTGCCTAAGGTGGTAGATTCATTTTTGGATGGAAGGCTACAGCTGTCACAAATACACTGAGATTGTGAATTCATAGATAGGACTACTGTATTGGCAAATACGTGAGTTGTGTATTAAAATGATAAATGCCTTTCCCAGTTATTTTCTATTTGTTCTGGCAATAGATAAGACAACACATCAGAAGCTCATCTTAATTTCTGTTGATTGGACATAGCTCTTGAACTGGTTTTTTTTTCACAATAAACAATAACAAAAACAAATGACGAGAAATTCAAATTAACAATTGAAATTAAATCACACAAACAGGTGACAAATTAAAGGAATAACCAACACAAAGTGTCTCAGTAAGGTGTTGGGCCACCAAGTGCCGCCAGAAAAGTTCAATGCGCCTTGGCATTGATTCTACAAGTCTCTGGAACTCTACTGGATGTATGGAACACCATTCTTCCAAAAGATATTCCCTCATTTGGTTTTTTGATGATGGTGATGTAGAGCGCTGTCCAACACGTCGGTCCAAAATCTTCCATAAGTGTTCAATTGGGTTGAGATGTGGTGACTGCGAAGGCCATAGCATATGATTCACATCATTTTCATACTTATCAAACCATTCAGTGACCGCTCGTGCCCTATGGATGGGGGCATTGTCATCCTGGAAGAAACCACACCCATCAGGATAGAAATGTTTCATCATAAGCTAAAGGTGATCACTCAGAACAACTTTGTATTGATTTGCAGTGACCCTGCAGGGGACAAGAGGACCCAAACCATGCCAGCAAACTGCCCCCCCACAGCATAACAGAGCCACCGGATCCCCTCACTGTTGGGGTCAAGCATTCAGGCCTGTACCTTTCTCTTGGTGTACGCCACACATGCACTCGCCCACCTGTCGAGAACATGGTGAAGGATGACTCATCTGACCATCACTTTTTTCCACATCTCTGTAGACCAGTGCCTATGGTTTTTGCACCACTGAACTCTCAAATGTGCATTCATCTTTGTAATGAGGGGTTTATACACTGCAACCCTACTATAATATCCCTCTCTATGTAATTGTCGACGGACTGTTCTTGCTGAAACAGTCTGATCACGTCCTGCATTGACATTCTCAGTCACCTGAGGAAGAGTTGCTCTTCTGTTTTTCCTGACATATCGCACTAATGCCCGAGCATCACGGTCATCAAATGTGCGCTGTCGACCACAACTTCCGACCCTATTTACTGATGTACTTCCCATAGATTTAAATGCAGATGTCACTTTAGTCACTGTTCCTATTGAAACACCAGCCAGTTGAGCAGTCTTTGTGATTGAAGCTCCTGCCATCCGTGCCCCAGCAATGAACCCTCTTTCAAAGTCACTTAGATCTTTTCCTCTTGCCATCTTGATACAAAATCAGAATCAACTGGGCCTGCTCAGCATTTTTATACATGCCACAGAGCATGATTGGATGTTAATTGCTTAATTGTACCATGCAGTGCACCTGTGTGGAAGCACCTGCATTCGTTATGTTTCTCCACTCATTTATTCAGGTTTTTCCTTTAATTTGTCACCCGTCTGTATGTACAGTGATTGTTATGACTATGTACAAAGATCAGATTTTTTATTTAACAAGAGGTTTCCCCAGGTTTGATAGGGCTGTAGAGACAATCAATTTATCCACTGCGCAGATCTGGTCATCTTTGCTTCGTTTCACCATACTCACTGGTAAGGTGTTAGAGGATTCGGAACTGTTTGATTCTGTCGATGGCCCTTTCAACATGAATCCTGGCTCTAGACATCTTCCTTGATTTTGAGACCTCTAAATCTCTAGACGGACACACTTTGAGGCAAAATATTCTGGGAAGTTGAAGCCCCGGTCTGCCATGACATGGTCTACTTGCTCCAGTAGATCAATCAACCCAGAGTGCTTTGTGATTATCTTGTCACTTGCACGGCCACCCCAGACTCTAGAAAGAAATGTGGTAGTTCCTGTGGGACTAATGCCAACCAGGAACTTCACAGTGTTGTGGGATTTGTAGTTGGAATATGTTACTGCTCTAGTATACCAACTAGTCGGCCTCTCAATGAACACCTTATTGCAATCAACTATACATCTGACATGTTTAAATTCTGTGGTCTTGAAGGGGGGGGGGGGGGGGGGGATTTTTTCTTATTTCTTTCCTTGATGGCCAATGGATGAGGTACTGAAGTTCCCTTGCCATAACCTCTAACCACTCATGAAACACATAAGTTACAGTCCCACAGCTGACTTTAAACCGGAATGATAGGTCTTTGTGTGTTAGACCTAGGCGCAGCTTCATAAGCACAATAAGGAATTGATCTTGCAGGGTGGGAACTGAACAAGAGGCATGCCATGCTGTAGTAAGGTAATTGAGGAGGGTGAAAAACACAGAGGAAGATGGAAGACCAGTGTAAACGTGTGTGTGATGGTTGTTATTTAAAATAAAGTGTGATGGACTGGAGGAAAAAATATGTGTCAATTGCTCTTCTTGTGAGGTCACCTTTCTCCTTAACTCCTCATTCTCGCATGATGCAGTCGATGTCGACCATTGATACATCTGTACCCACAGAAACTGTACGTGTATCTTCTAGGTCAGGTTGGTGGTGTGTCTTCAGGGGAGCTTCAGCTGACGCTTCTACTTCAACCTCCACTGACCTCTGTTGTACAGTGCATCCGGAAAGTATTCATACCCCTTCATTTTCCACATTTTATTATGTTACAGCCTAATTCCAAAATGGATGAAATAAAAAAATTCTCAACATTCTACATACTATACCGCATAATGACAAAGTGAAAAAAAATTGAATTTTTTGCAAATGTATTAAAAAAAAATATATATATATATCACATGTACATAAGTATTCACACCCTTTGCTGTGACACTCAAAATTGAGCTCAGGTGCATCCTGTTTCCACTGATCATCCTTGAGATGTTTCTACAACTTGATTGGAGTCCACCTGTGGTAAATTCAATTGATTGGACATGATTTGGAAAGGCACACACCTGTTTATATAAGGTCCCACAGTTGACAGTGCATGTCAGAGCACAAACCAAGTTATGAAGTCCGAGGAATTGTCTGTAGACCTCCGAGACAGGATTGTATCGAGGCACAGATCTGGTGAAGGGTACAAAAAAATGTCTGCAGCATTCAAGGTCCCAACGAGCACAGTGGTCTCCATCATTCGCAAATGGAAGAAGTTTGGAACCACCAGGACTCTTCCTAGAGCTGTCCACCCGGCCAAACTGAGCAATCGGGGGAGAAGGGCCTTGGGTCAGGGAGGTGACCAAGAACCCGATGGTCACTCTGACGGAGCTCCAGTGTTCCTCTGTGAAGATGGGAGAACCTTCCAGAAGGACAACCATCTCTGCAGCACTCCACCAATCAGGCCTTTATGGTAGAGTTGCCAGACGGAAGCCACTCCTCAGTAAAAGGCACGACAGCCCGCATGGAGTTTGCCAAAAGGCACCTAAAGGACTCTCAGACCATGAGAAACAAAATTCTCTGGTCTGATGAAACCAAGATTGAACTCTTTGGCCTGAATGCCAAGCGTCATGTCTGGAGCATGGTGGTGGCAGCATCATACTTTGGGGGTGTTTTTCAGCAGCAGGAACTGGGAGACTAGTCAGGATCAAGGGAAAGATGAATTCAGCAATGTACAGAGAGATCCTTGATGAAAACCTGCTCCAGAGCGCTCTGGACCTCAGACTGGGGCGAAGGTTCACCTTCCAACAGCACAACAACCGTAAGCACACAGCCAAGATAACAAAGTAGTGGCTTCGGGACAAGTCTGTGAATGTCCTTGAGTGGCCCAGCCAGAGCCCAGACTTGAACCCGATTGAACATCTTTGGAGAGATCTGAAAATGGCTGTGCACCTACGCTCCCCATCCAACCTGATGGAGCTTAAGACGATCTGCAAAGAAGAATGGGAGAAACTGCCCCAAAATAGGTGTGCCAAGCTTGTAGCATCATACTCAAGAAGACTTGAGGCTGTAATTGCTGCCAAAGGTGCTTCAACAAAGTATTGAGTAAAGGGTGTGAATACTTATGTACATGTGATATTTTATTTTTTTATTTTTAATACATTTGCAAAAAATTCTAAAAAACTTTTTTCATTTTGTCATTATGCGGTATTGTGTGTAGAATGTCAGAACATTTTATTTAATCCATTTTGGAATTCGGCTGTAACATAATAAAATGTGGAAAAAGTGAAGGGGTATGAATACTTTCCGGATTCACTGTACGCTTAAGTACCTTGCCATCTTTTGAGAACCATCACTTGCCTTCTTGTGTGGGAATATAGATGGCAGATAGTCTGGGTGGGAAATGCCTTGTGTCTATACACATACACATAGTTTAGCCCAAAATTATTCATACAAGGGACAGTAAGAAATTGTTAGAAATATTAACGAACAATATTACCCTAAAGAAAATTCATACTCTCTTTTGTCACCTTCTTATTGCATCGCCATCCAGAAAAAAACCTATTCCTCAAATAAAAATTCACTGTAACTCAAAATTTGGCATGGGTATGAATAAATTGGGGCTTAACTTTACATACAGGATGGGGGTGAATCCCTGCCGGGGATGGATGTTTACATTACAGTGCCAGAAAGACCAGAGCCAGGGAAATGCCCTCCATCAAATCACACACTGGCTATATGGATTTGTGCTTATATTCAGATATGCATCACTGCGTCTTGTTCGGAAATGTTTACGTTGTAATATAGAACACCATCAATTTACATTTCTATTTCATATATTTACAAAGCAAAAAATGCGATTACTTCACTAACTCTACTCTATACATTGAACGAATACTGACGTCCTACTTGAGTACTCACCAATCCTTAGTAAAAGCATGTTTGTCTTTTTATAAAAAGCTTCCTAGTAAGTGTTTTGGCTGAGGATCTTTTTAAACTAAACACATTTTACTTTAATGTCAATCAAACAACTAAAGCAGATTAACACTGCAAGGTAAGGAGGACAATAGTTGTACTAACCAGGACTTGGGCTGTCCAAAGTGCAGGTAGTTAATGCTGTAAAGGTCCATGTCTTCAGTATGCCAAGCAAAGGTGGTCTTCCACATACCAAAGTACAGATAAGGTGTGTTCACACCCTCAATTACGATGCCACATTCCTGCTCCACCATGTCCAACAACGTGTTCAGGTGGCCGATGTTCCACTCAGTTATATCCTAAAAAAAGTGTAAAAAGAAAATGTCATATGCTTTTAGTTCAACTGAAATTAATTTATGCATGGTGCATGAGGTGAAACGATAACTATTCTGCTGTAAGGGTAGAATCAAGGCATTGGCACATGGCAGAATGTTTGTATTTATCGAGGTAGGGTTGTTTGACGGCCAACATTTAGGCAGAATGTTTTTGCCAGTTGCCCCTTTCATTCTAAATATAATGAATCTTAAAAGGAGTTACAAGGCAATAATAAATCAATTGACAATTATTACACAGGATACGGTGTTATGGCATGCATTATGCCAGAACCCAAAATGAGCACCTGAAACCAATATTTAGAAGGGATTTTGGTTAAGAGCAGACGTCCTTGGGGTTCTCAAGTCGGACCTTCCTTCCTTGCTTGCTTACTTGAGGGTTCACTGAATGGAGCCCATAACATCAAGAAGTCAAAACGGTGAGCATTAGATTCTCTAAGCGATCCCCCTCCTCCTGGAGCTCTTCACCTTTTTAGCTACCCAGGTTTATTTAAAAGGTTGTTCCCAACCTTTTCAGACTAATTCACTTCCCATCAATTAAACAGTATCACTCTGCTACATGTTAGTTATTGTTCACCTACCTACCTGCAATCGTAAAATAACTAAAATGGGCCAATTTTAGTATGACATAACATACCAATTGAAAAGTCAGACACAACATTGTTGGAACAGAGGAAACAGGCTGAGGAACTATAAGAGTGGTATAAGAAACGAGGAGAGAGGAATCCGGTGAGAGGGATTTGCAATGGTTACAATTCTTTGAGTTGATTTAAGTTTTACAAAGAAATCTGCAGGGATATCAATCAATGCCTCCTGAAGACACCTCCAAAGTTCAGTCTTAGAAGTTGGTTGCATTTTCTGCTTCTCACAATCCAAGTAAACACAAACACATTCAATGATGTTAAGGTCTGGGCCCTGGGGTAGCCAGAGAATATCAGCAAAACAATTGCTAATAGAAGTATGCTACACATCCTTTCAGACCCATAGAATTAAGTTGTCTACTCACAGTGGAAGGATAGACAAAAACAGATTTTTTTCAGAAGCGAGAATGGTGCTTGTTTTTTCCTCTCACAGACAGGTACTTCATTGTATTTAATAAATTGTTTAGATAACCCTCTAAAGCACCTTAAAGAGGGAAAGAGGGTTAAAGTGTTTTTCAGTTGCTAACAAGCATTGGTCAGTACTGAAGCCACTTTTTTAAAAAACTCCTCAGTCTGAATTACCAACATGAATCTTGGTCAAACAGTTAACCTCATCTCCAAAAAAACTCACTCAAACATGTCTCAAAATAAGATTGTTTGGTCATAATACTGGCAACAATTCTCACTCATACTGTAAATCAGTATTTCATTTTTTTTCAATATTTTTGCATATAGTGTAAACAAAAAACAAAACAGCATGTATAGTAAAATCACTCTGTACACACTGTACAGCACTAAGGGTTCTAGTCCTCCTTTCCTGTGTGTGACCATAAGATCAATATCATCCCATCTTATGTCTTTTCTAGCAATGCATCTTGAAAAATATCTTCTGGAATCTCTAATCCAACCCTGGTAGTCTTCAGGTGGAGTGTCTCCACACCCCGCATTCATGGCATCCAGTAAGGCCATCTGGTCAGGTGGTCATAGACCTTCCATCTTCACACAGAGAAAAACTCCTCTATGGGGTTTAGGAAGGGGGAGTACGGAGGTAGAAACAGTACAGACATCCTTGGATGGGCAGCAAACCAGTTTGACTGCAGCAGAGTGGTGGAATGCCACATTATCCCACACAACAACGAAGGTAAGGGAGTTTCTTGCCCCTCGAAGTCTCTTCTCTGCTGGCACAAGACGATTATGCAGGTCATCCAGAAAAGAAATGAGCCTCAAAAATGAAGGGAACACTTACTCACAGTATAACACCCAATCACTTAAACTTCTGGGATATCAACCTGTCCAGTTAAGAACCAAAAGTGAACATAAATCGAATTCACCTGTTTTGGTGTAAAAGAAAGCGACAACATGTGGACAGGAGGCAACAGCAAGACAACCCTCAAAAAGGGAATAGTTTTGCAGGCGGTGGCCACGGACCATTTCTCTCTCCTGATTTTTCTCAAGCTTTGCATTTTGCTAGTGCTCTTGTCACTCCTGGTAGCATGAGGAGATACCTGCAGCCCATTCAGGTGGCACAGGTAGTCCAGCTCCTCCAAAATGGCACATCCATACACGCTGTTGCAAGAAGGTTTGCTGTATATACCAGCACAGTATCCAGAGTGTCAAGGAGATATCAGGAGACGGGCCATTACACGAGGAGAGCTAGACAGGGCCGTAGAAGGGCAACAACCCAGCAGCAGGACCGGTGTCTGGCAGTGCTTCTCCTGTTCCTCCTCGCACAAAGGAGCAGAGCCCTACAAAATGACATCAAGCGGGCAACTCGTGTACGTTTCTGACCAAACTGTCAGGCCCTAATGATGGCTCATCATTTCAATTGCAGTACCCGGCCAAAACATAAACACAAAAAACATATGAAAACTAGAAAATGCATTTTCCTGAGCGAATGCGAACGTGATGCGTCCAGAGATCGGACTGACCGCCTTAGCTCACAAAACCTGCCCGCCGCACAACTGGACTCTGCTACAGACCCTGTTAGTCAACAGGGGTTTTTAACACGTGTCTTGGGCGAGCAGCTCACTAACCCAGTTGTAAACATTTTGTGAGTTTTTGTAAAGGGGAATTAGGCTTCTTGTGCGTTTTTTTATAGTTATTCGTTTTTTTGTATTTATGAGTTAGCTTCTGATACCATGTTAACATGTCAAATAACTGCATCAGTGATTCCCGTCTTGTTAACTGGTGTTCAGCGTAATAGCCAAGACAGTCAGCATACAAACGCGTAACATACAAATACATAAACGCTAGGTGGCGGTACATGTCCGTGAAAACTCCCCAGTCATTTCAATGGGGCCAAAAACCGATATAAATAGTAATAAAAAATATAACATGTGAACCGATCACTTAGCTACATGTTAGCGCACTGGAAAGCATTTACCAAGACCTTTGGGCACTGGAATGGAATCGATAGTCAAAACTGCGGGCGTATTTAAGGCTCCTAAAACAGAATTATAAACTAGAAAATGCATTTCCATAAGGAAATGTGGATGTGATGCGTCCAGTGATTGGACTGACCACTTTACCGCAGCACAAGTGGACTGCGCTACAGACCCCGTTTCTTGACAGGGGTTTTTAAAACGTGTCTTGGGTTAGCGACTCACCTACCCAGTTGTAAACATTTAGTGAGTTATTACAAAGGAGAGCTATGCTTCCTGTGCAGAACTTATTAGTAGCTTATTAGTGTTCAAAAACACCAATTCCTGACTGATCACTAGTATTGTGATATGTGTATCATTTTTGGTTTATTTATTGACACCTTCACTCTATTAAGGTTTATCAAGCTTTTAAATTAATTTAAAAAAAACGATGCCAATTTTGGCTGATCCATCAATCTCCAAATGAATCCATTCTGCTACTTTGAAAAAATAAAAAAGCCCAAAGTCGCCTTTAATAAAAATAAATAAATAAACAAACAACAACAGGAGTTGGGATTTCTGGGCTTGTTTTTAAAATATGGTTGCTTGTAAAGAAAATCTAAGAAGCAAATTTCTTTTTTTTACATTAATGGTATATAGGCTACTTTCCACATTGCAGTGCCATTGAATGACGGTCTGCTCATTCGTCTAATAATATCAAAAAGGTGCTTTTAAGTGTAATTCGCCCTCCCACAAATCTCCGTGCAAACCTATCACCACCTCCCTTCCTCGCCGAGCTCGGGTTTTACCAGTAGTAAAAAGTAGTAGGCCTATGTGAACTAGGTTAGGCTTTCTTGACCCATTGTTGAGCAATAATCTCTTCAAGTTCTTAGTTTTATTTTTGTTTTGTAAGTTCTATATGTTTGCACATTTAAATTAATTATATGAATATAAAAATCTCACTGATTATTCACAACGACAGTAGAGCTTAACGACGTGGATCGAGGGTGCCGCCAAATAGCGCTGTGTAAAACTCTTGCTGTAAAATCTAAGGTATTATAACTCACGTGCATTTGAACACACTAATCACCAGCATTATAATGTATAAATAAACATATGCGATAATATGAAGGCACGATTGACACGACTCAAGATTGGACTAACCTATTTAATTACAAAGCATTTTATGACAATGTAATGCAATATATTCATTAACAGCTATCTGCATTTCCAAAACAAGAGAAAGTAAGGACTAAGTATTTCCACACGATATGTGAGAGAGAGTGGTTAACTCTTGCCATTTCTTTGGGCTTTGATTTTGAAGGGGAAGTTGCTTATTTGTCTCGCAAAATCTGGCAACACTGGATCCAACCAGACTAGTTAACTAGCAAAAGTTCGTTCATAGGCATATTTCTCTATCAGCATACTCGCATTGTTTTGAAGCAAGGAGCTAGTGGTAAATGTACACGCATAGCGAATTCAACTTGTTAATCAAACATTGCAAATCAAATCATGAGTAGTCAGTCAGCTGTTTGGCAGGAAGCCGGCCGGCGCTTATTGAAAGCTCTGCAAACTGTCATTCCACATTTTGTCTAAATGATTAAATTATTTTCTAAATGTTTAGAAGGATCATCAGCTTTTACAAGAGAAATTTACCACAATTAATATACAGAAGTGTGCATTTCTCAAATCCTTACAGTAAACAAATTGTCACCAAAGGCTTGTAGACCAACCAAATTAGCCTAATGAAGGCAGCACCATTATTTTCCTTATGAACAGCCAGCCACATAGTCCAATATACTATATAATTATCTTGATTTGCTACATAGCTAGTGAACATGAAAAACTGCGCAACTGCAAATAGTGAGACATCATGGTAGACTCATGCACAGGCGTCGAAGTGGGGGGAAAAGTGGGACTGAGTACCCAGGGCCCCAAATGGGGGTGGGGGCCCTTGGAAGCCAGGAATGAAAAGTTTGTTTTTGTTTGCAATTTGTTATTTTTAAGTAATTAGTCTAAGAATATCACAACTAAATAAAAAGACTAAATAAGTCGATTAAAAAACAATTTTGTATATAAAAAAAAATAGACCTAGTGGTCTCTAAAGGCCAAAATCGTTTAGTCCGCACCTGTAAAACAGCGATACGTGTCTAAACGCAGCTAATCTAACCAAGTGACTGCTAATAACAGAATGTCTTTCCTCAAGAAAGGGAAAATCGGGTTACCAAAAATTAAGAATGAAAGGAATGAGAAGGAAAGCAAAATGAGGGAAAACTGCTACAACTATTTTTTTTCAAAAGAAAGGTAAGCACAAAACACAATGGTTTAAAGCTAAAATCCACAGTTGATTGAAGGCATGCAACCAGATATCTAGCTGTTGGAGCATATTTGCAGAGCTGATAGTGATAAAATCGCTAGCCCGACAACGTTTTTCCCTTCGTTGTGGCTACCAAAATATAAACACCACCACCCTGTCTGACAGACTATCAGAAATTAGCCCCTACGTGAAATAAAATCCTCTTTCATTCACCTTTTCTGCTCTTTTGACTTGCTCTTTGTAGGAAAAACTTTGACCACCGATTGAACGAGTTGTGTAGTGGCGTTGCAATGTACCTTATTGGGGGCTTTAGCCCAAATGTTTTAAGTCTAGCTGTTGCGCACTATATCAACAAATAAAGCAAATGGGCTACAACGGCCCTCTTCACCAAAAGATGATACAAAACAACGTGATCTATAAAATAATGACGAAAAAGTAAGAAATTAGGTTGACCTATACTGTAGTCCTTGGCTCGCTAATTTTGAAAAGGGATGGTCCACATTACTACGTCTACATTAGAATCAATCAATTAGACAGGTAATTATTTACTACCATGTAGGCATATATGCTAGCAATGCAATGTATTGTCATGTCAGAAATAATATTCCGTTATGCAATGAACTATGCAACTAAAGAACATGACACATTGTTTAATTATGAACTAAATAATATAATTATGATGCGCGAGGCTAAAAATATAACCTTTTTTTGGGCACAATGTAACCGATCATTCAAGTGGGCCTGATAGGCAACACCGCTACAGACTGCAAAAGTGGACCAGTTTGGAAAGGAGCAATGACCTTCCCCTGGAAAAACTGAAAATGTATATGAAAATTAAATAAAAAATTGGCAGGATAAAATATCAAATATAGTCTAGGGTAGTGCAAAGCCATTTTAATTTTATAGGCATCATCCAAATGATGACCAAAATAATTCTAAATTAATCAGCATCATTGTTACAATATTGTATTACATTATACACTGATTAAAAAGTGTTCCTTTAATTTTGAGCAGTGTATTTCATCAAGTCAATTAACTGACCAGATCAATATCCCAGAAGGTTAAGTAGCAGAGGGGGTTGTTAATCAGTTTCAGCTGCTTTAGAGTTAATGAAATTAACAACAGGTACACTAGAGGGGCAACAATAAGACGACCCCCAAAACAGGAATGGTTTTCCAGGTGGAGGCCACTGACATTTTTTCCCTCCATCTTTTCTGACTGTTTTCACTAGTTTTGCATTTGGCTAGGGTCAGTGTCACTACTGGTAGCATGAGGCGATACCTGGACCCTACAGAGGTTGAACAGGCAGTCCAACTCCTCCAGGACGGCACATCAATACATGCCATTGCCAGAAGGTTTGCCACGTCTCCCAGCACAGTCTCAAGAGCATGGAGGAGATTTCCAGGAGACAGGCAGTTACTCTAGGAGAGCTGGACAGGGCCGTAGAAGGTCCTTAACCCATCAGCAGGACCGGTATCTGCTCCTTTGTGCAAGGAGGAACAGGATGAGCACTGCCAGAGCCCTAAAAAATGACCTCCAGCAGGCCAGTGGTGTGAATGTCTCTGACCAAACAATCAGAAACAGACTTCATGAGGGTGGCCTGAGGGCCCGACGTCCTCTAGTGCAGTGATTTTCAACCTTTTTTGAGCTGCGGCACATTTTTTACATTTACAAAATCCTGGGGCACACCACCAACCAAAATGTTAACATCTTATCCTGTGTATATTGAAAATACATATAGTTAACAATATAGTTTCTAAATGTATTTATACTCACTTAGTGTGAAACCTGGGCCTGTTTCGATGAACACAAAATGGATATCCTGGCAGTAATGGTAGAAAGACACACACGAAGCTCTTCCTCAACAGCTCTCAGTCTCTCTCTGTTTTTAGTTTTTATCGCAGTCAAGCTTGAGAAGCTCAGCTCACACAGATATGTGGTTGAAAATGGGAGCAATGTCAAAATAGCTTTGTTGGCCAGAATGGGGAACTCCTTGGCAACAGATAACCAAAAACTGTCCAAAGGAAGATCAGCAAAGTTTAGCTTTAAACCACGATCTTGTTTCAGTTCAATGAGTTCCTCTTGCTCTTTTAAAGTCATGTCCTTTCCAGGAACGGATGCTGAGCTGTATGGGTCCCTAACCCAGTCAAGGCATTCTGTGAAGGCTGAAGAGAAATACAATGACAACTTCTCCTCAAGAGTTTTCAAATGTGTGCCAATCACCTCGCACATTGCAGCAGTGTTGCCATCATGCAGTTTCTCGGTGAGTGGGAACATCTCAAGGTTGCCACGCTGCACATATTGTTGCCAGAGCTGCACCTTTAAACGGAATCCGTTCATTTTATCAGTGCTTGTAAGCAGGTTTTCATTTCGGCCTTGCATCCGTGTGTTCAGTTCATTCAGATGATGAAATATATCAGCCAGGTATGCCAGCTTTGCACTCCACTCATCACTTGCAAGCAGCTTTGAGTAATCGGACCTCTCGTTTGTCAGAAAAACTTTAAGTTCCTCTCGCAGCTCATACACACGGGCCAGTACTTTGCCGCGCGACAGCCACCGGACCTCTGTGTGGAGCAATAAGACTTTATGTTCCGCTCCCATTTCCTCACACAAAGACGCAAATAAGCGACATTTCAAAGGTCGCGTCTTCACAAAGTTCACTATGCGCACAACATCATCCAACACAGGAGCTAGATCTGCTGGCAAGGTCTTTGCAACGAGGGCCTCACGGTGCAAAAAACAGTGCGTAACAATAACATCTGGGTTTCTTTCTTTGACCCTACTTACGAAGCCTTTGATGCGCCCGACCATGGCTGCGGCTCCATCAGTGCAGACACCTGTGCAGTTTTCCCACGTAAGCCCACTTTTGTCAAGATATTCCGACGTGACCCGAAATATTTCCTCTCCTGTTGATTTTTCTGGCAGTGCCTTGCAAAATAGGAAGTTTTCTCTAATGGCTTCTCCATCCACAAAACGCACGTTGGCCAAGAGCTGACAATGTCCACTAATATCCGTCGACTCATCAAGTTGCAAGGCAAATTTCTTACTGATGCGCATTTTTTCCAAAACAACAGTTTCGATGTCCGCAGACATGTCATCAATACGTCTGGCAATTGTGTTATCTGAGAGAGGCACTTTAGCTATCTCTTTGGCCGCGTCAGGGCCAAGCATCTCATTTACAATGGCTTTACAAGCTGGCAGTATTAATGTTTCTGCCACAGTGTGGGACTTTTTTGATTTAGCTACGAGTTCAGCAACAAGGTAGCTAGCTTTGAGGGCTCTCTCATTTACCTTTGTGGTTTTTCTCCAAAAAGTTGCCTGTTGCTCATTGTTTGTACGTAAGCGTACAAAATACTCCATCGGCTTGTTTTGAACGGAAGGGTGTTTCGTTTGGAGATGGCGTTTAAGCTTGCTTGGCACCATGGCGCTATTGGATAGCTTCTCACCACACACCAAGCACAGCGGAGTCGGTGCCGTTGCATCCCCGGTGAAAGTAAATCCAAATGAAAGATAGCTTTCGCTGTATTGCCTCGAGCTCACCGTCTTGTCTTTTTTCTTTTGTCGACCACTCATACTAGGGCCTTCATCTGGGTCAGAATTTTGTCCAGGGCCCTGTTCGGCATTTGCATTTTCCCTTCTCAAAAACTTCTCCATCACTGTCACTTGCTCGTCTTGCTGTGATCCCAAACTGTCACTGTCACGTGTCGCGCAGCACTAACTCTATTGTCTATAGCCCTCTGCTGCCACCCACTGAAATAGAAGAGTATTACATTATCTGCCACACTTTATTACAGCACAGACACCCGACAATGGTTAATTAGGTGATATTAGATAATTTCCCACGGCACACCTGACGATCTCTCACGGCACACTAGTGTGCCGCGGCACACTGGTTGAAAATCACTGCTCTAGTGGGCCCTGTGATCACTTCCCGGCACCGTGGAGCTCGATTGGCATTTGCCATAGAGCACCAGAATTGGGACATTATGTTTCGGTCCATCCGACGCCGCCAGGTTGCACCTCAGACTGTCCAGGAGCTCAGTGATGCCCTGGTCCAGATCTGGGAGGAGATACCCCAGGACACCATCCATCGTCTCATTAGGAGCATGCCCCGACGTTGTCAAGCATGCATAAAAGCACGTGGGGGCAATACACAGTACTGAGTACCATTTTGAGTTGCTGCAATGGAATTTCAGAAAAATGGACTAGCCTGCTGCTTCATTTTTTCCACTTTCATTTTCGGGGTGTCTTTGAATCCAGGCATGTAGGTTGATAATTTTCATTTCCATCAAACGATGTGGCATCCTTTCGTTCCTAACACATTACCCAGTCCATATCAATATAGATATCCAGCATGATTTTTTTTTCCCCATTGAGATCTGATGTGTTTTCAAAGTGTTCCTTGAATTCTTTTGAGCAGTGTAAATATCCCAACATTAATGACATGAAGTGTGCAAAATCTCAGATTGTTATCTTAAAAACTGATATTTTTATAAACATCAGAGTTTTACAATTTTTTTGGTTGAACTTCACTCTTTGACACATCTATTTCAATCAACTCCTCCGAGGCCGTAAAACCAAATTACACCCAAATCACAGTATATCATCCTCAGAGGGTCTACTAGAGCAGTGATTTTCAACCTTTTTTGAGCTGCGGCACATTTTTTACATTTACAAAATCCTGGGGCACACCACCAACCAAAATGTTAACATCTTATCCTGTGTATATTGAAAATACATATAGTTAACAATATAGTTTCTAAATGTATTTATACTCACTTAGTGTGAAACCTGGGCCTGTTTCGATGAACACAAAATGGATATCCTGGCAGTAATGGTAGAAAGACACACACGAAGCTCTTCCTCAACAGCTCTCAGTCTCTCTCTGTTTTTAGTTTTTATCGCAGTCAAGCTTGAGAAGCTCAGCTCACACAGATATGTGGTTGAAAATGGGAGCAATGTCAAAATAGCTTTGTTGGCCAGAATGGGGAACTCCTTGGCAACAGATAACCAAAAACTGTCCAAAGGAAGATCAGCAAAGTTTAGCTTTAAACCACGATCTTGTTTCAGTTCAATGAGTTCCTCTTGCTCTTTTAAAGTCATGTCCTTTCCAGGAACGGATGCTGAGCTGTATGGGTCCCTAACCCAGTCAAGGCATTCTGTGAAGGCTGAAGAGAAATACAATGACAACTTCTCCTCAAGAGTTTTCAAATGTGTGCCAATCACCTCGCACATTGCAGCAGTGTTGCCATCATGCAGTTTCTCGGTGAGTGGGAACATCTCAAGGTTGCCACGCTGCACATATTGTTGCCAGAGCTGCACCTTTAAACGGAATCCGTTCATTTTATCAGTGCTTGTAAGCAGGTTTTCATTTCGGCCTTGCATCCGTGTGTTCAGTTCATTCAGATGATGAAATATATCAGCCAGGTATGCCAGCTTTGCACTCCACTCATCACTTGCAAGCAGCTTTGAGTAATCGGACCTCTCGTTTGAGGTTCCTCTCGCAGCTCATACACACGGGCCAGTACTTTGCCGCGCGACAGCCACCGGACCTCTGTGTGGAGCAATAAGACTTTATGTTCCGCTCCCATTTCCTCACACAAAGACGCAAATAAGCGACATTTCAAAGGTCGCGTCTTCACAAAGTTCACTATGCGCACAACATCATCCAACACAGGAGCTAGATCTGCTGGCAAGGTCTTTGCAACGAGGGCCTCACGGTGCAAAAAACAGTGCGTAACAATAACATCTGGGTTTCTTTCTTTGACCCTACTTACGAAGCCTTTGATGCGCCCGACCATGGCTGCGGCTCCATCAGTGCAGACACCTGTGCAGTTTTCCCACGTAAGCCCACTTTTGTCAAGATATTCCGACGTGACCCGAAATATTTCCTCTCCTGTTGATTTTTCTGGCAGTGCCTTGCAAAATAGGAAGTTTTCTCTAATGGCTTCTCCATCCACAAAACGCACGTTGGCCAAGAGCTGACAATGTCCACTAATATCCGTCGACTCATCAAGTTGCAAGGCAAATTTCTTACTGATGCGCATTTTTTCCAAAACAACAGTTTCGATGTCCGCAGACATGTCATCAATACGTCTGGCAATTGTGTTATCTGAGAGAGGCACTTTAGCTATCTCTTTGGCCGCGTCAGGGCCAAGCATCTCATTTACAATGGCTTTACAAGCTGGCAGTATTAATGTTTCTGCCACAGTGTGGGACTTTTTTGATTTAGCTACGAGTTCAGCAACAAGGTAGCTAGCTTTGAGGGCTCTCTCATTTACCTTTGTGGTTTTTCTCCAAAAAGTTGCCTGTTGCTCATTGTTTGTACGTAAGCGTACAAAATACTCCATCGGCTTGTTTTGAACGGAAGGGTGTTTCGTTTGGAGATGGCGTTTAAGCTTGCTTGGCACCATGGCGCTATTGGATAGCTTCTCACCACACACCAAGCACAGCGGAGTCGGTGCCGTTGCATCCCCGGTGAAAGTAAATCCAAATGAAAGATAGCTTTCGCTGTATTGCCTCGAGCTCACCGTCTTGTCTTTTTTCTTTTGTCGACCACTCATACTAGGGCCTTCATCTGGGTCAGAATTTTGTCCAGGGCCCTGTTCGGCATTTGCATTTTCCCTTCTCAAAAACTTCTCCATCACTGTCACTTGCTCGTCTTGCTGTGATCCCAAACTGTCACTGTCACGTGTCGCGCAGCACTAACTCTATTGTCTATAGCCCTCTGCTGCCACCCACTGAAATAGAAGAGTATTACATTATCTGCCACACTTTATTACAGCACAGACACCCGACAATGGTTAATTAGGTGATATTAGATAATTTCCCACGGCACACCTGACGATCTCTCACGGCACACTAGTGTGCCGCGGCACACTGGTTGAAAATCACTGTACTAGAGAAAGAAGTTGGGGATTTTTGATATTTAAAAATTTTTGCTCACAGTGAACCAAAATGTATTACTATAAACAGTACTGTATATTTAAATTTTTAACTGCTCCAATATTGTACCAATTTATATCATACTTCTATACAATATTTGTATTATGATTCACATCACAATTTAAAGTTTTAAAAAATTTAGCTTGAAAACTGCCTTTATAAAATAGCCAAGTTTAGTCGTTTATTGGTTGGATTTAAACTAACTCCTCTGAAACAACAAAACCAAATTAACTCAAAATCGCTGTATATCATCTTCAGATGGTCTACTTTACACACAAAACCAAGCTTGGCAATACAGTCATAACAGAGCTCACACTGCACCAAAATGCATTTCTTTAAGTTATTAAGCAGAAGTAGCAAGTATTAGCGCGTTAACGCATGTTTCTTTTAACGCAAATTGTTTTAACGCCACTAGTATTTTCTTTTCCCCCCACATAGCAGTGGACACAGTGTCAGATCCGCCCTGATGTGGCAGTGGGCGGGAATCTTCTTTCAACCTTGACTGAGAGCGTCTTGTTGAGTAACCTGATTCAAACATTGTCAGACTCTATGATTGCTGCTACCAAAAGACGCACAGCAACGTGGCAAACTGCTACAATGTTACTTTTTTTGTGAGATGTGAGCAATAGCGATGTTACTGTGTAAATCTGTAGCCTTTCATAACGATTGGGACGAGATGTCAAATCGGCATTGCAAAGCTGATATTTGTTATATCAGACAAAGAGAGGTTTATACGTTCTTCTTAGCGGGATTAAAAAAAATATTTTGGAGCGGAGGGTCAAAACCGCGCAAGGCAGACATTTTGTACTTGAAGAAAAATGACGTAATTTAGCGTCGGGTGTAACTCCCAGCATGCCTGGCAAGTAACTCTTTTTATTGTTGTGGACAGCGTTCTTAATGCTTCCTTGTTCTGCTTTTACAACACTTCATAACTCTTTACATAAACATGATAAAAACATATGCCGGTTTGTACTTTTGTTAGATGTGACACCGTGACTATGTATGGTGTGTCTGTGAATAAGTTCAGAGCATGTCTAGTCTCTTCCGTATGCGTCCTGTTTGCTGGAATGACAGTAAATAAATAGGTGAACACACACAAGTCACTGATGCTGTTCAGTCTTATTATTGGGTCTACTCATTTAAGTCAGTTCATGTGAAATATTTGAGGCCTTAGAACTAAATGACAAAAAACCTCTTAAGAGACAGTACTTTAACAATCTACTTTTGCTATCTAGGATACTGAAGGTTATGTAGGTTGGTGGGTGTGCCACCTCCTCCATTTGCTGAGAGTTCTATGACCATTCCTACCGGATTTGTCCTTTCTCTTTCTTTCTTTTCTGCAATTTTTCTTTCTTTTTTTAATCTTTTTTTCTTAATGTTCTTTTTTTCCTGTAATAATTTTTCATAGCCGGCCACCACTATCACTGCTTGCAGTTATATTTAACATTTGCATTCCGGAACAGAAAGAAACTGATCTTATTCTGATTCTGTTTTTGTTCATAACTTTCTTCGTTCGTTCCTGTTTTTCGTTTGTTCCTTGAACCATTTAAGCCCTTTTTGACTCACCTGCCAAGGGGACTGGTTGATGGGAAAATCCACCGGCAAATCATATATTTACCGAAAAAATTATAAATTGCCTTCTTGTGTCACATATAGGCATACATTAGTTTCAGTACATTTCATTGAGATAAGGTATTATGTTGAATACAAACGAAAGGACAAAGCAAAACAAAATATGTCAACTAGGGCTGAAACGAGTCAGAGAAACTTGACTAACTCAATTACAAAAAAGCATCAATGCAAACTTTACCTCAAAGATTCCTAAAATCCATATAACAGTATATAGAGCTCAGTGTCTCGCACAACGCGCTTACAATGTGGTCACGACGTGAAGAAGACCGTAGAAGTGATTTGATAGCGCGGACTCCAAAACAGAGAGGAAATAGTAAGGGGAGAAAATAGACAGGCCAGAGAAAACGAACGTGTCCAAAGTTTGGGATCATTTCAAGTTGAATACAAATTTAAACTCTGCAGTGTTTTTTATTGTAAAACCAAACTAGCCAACCACTAGCCTGGGGACTAGACTAATGTCATTTCAAGTTTCAGTTGGCACATCAGTCTGGCCCTGCACCCATTCAAACTTTGCTCAGGTCCGACAAGTTTCTGCCAACCCAATCACAACCGTATATCTAACAAGAGGCTGGTTTAATACAATAACGGTACAGAGAAGCGCTGTTAAAGCATTTTCCATTCATATAAATAGTGTGAACTATATGTCATATGTAGTCATCTTTAAATTGTAAGGGTAATTAGAAGACAGCTATAAGTTTGGCTGGTCTATACGTCAATTAGTCTGTAAGTAACAGAAATGCAAAAAGTGTTGCAACCATTCCCAGTCTCCTACCTTAGCTCAACCTTCCTTTTAAGGCATCTGCCGATCGAATCGCAAGTGGACAGCGTTGCAGACATAAAATCAGCAGTAGTCTATTGTTTTAAGTGTTAATACTTGTTCAATACTGATTATTTTACCATTGAAATACATTTTAAATAATCTTAATGAAACTGTAATGCCGCCTGTTTAAATAGCCTAAGTTTATCAGCCAGTCTGTTCTGTTCATTCTGACACTGCTTTGCATTGCTGGAATTGGTCGTTTCAATTGCTCTACAGTAACAAATAAAGGAGTTCGTTTTGCAGCAAGCAATTATAGATAGAAAGATTGGATGGATTCATAACTGCGTGTGGCCAAACGTGGACCTAATAATAAAGTAGAGGAAGAATGACTTTGCAATTTCAGTATGTGAGCGTCATCACTGACGCATCATCACATAATTATGGTTTGGCTTGTAGATAACTGCAAAGTTTGACGAATATGGCCTACAGATGTTTACGGGAAAGACAGACAGCTTTTACTTCAATACACTAATTCCCCCTTTCGCATGAAATCTCCGCCCACCGTTTGTTTGTTCAGTTTTTTATTTTATAGGGCTAATTGACAAACTGAGCAGACTCAGCTGCGCCACTTTAGTGATACCAAGTTAAATCACAACATTGAAAAAGGAAAACTAAGAACTCAAGATCCTTATGTAGCTGTTTCTCTTGCATCTGGTTTTTCGTTTAAATTAACATTGTTAGATACTGGTTGTTTTGTAAAAAGGAATCTAGACATGGTTGCTTTGAGGTTAATACAGAAAATCATTCAAACAAATACAAATGCATAGCAAGATAGTTTTAGGTTTTAGGATAGTTTTAACAGACAGTGTTAGGAAACACTACGCTAGCTGGCTTATCCATAATACTGACTCTTCTTATAGATCTTAATTCATGAAAACAAACAAAACACAAAACAAGTGAGCTGGCCTAAGTTTACCTTAAACTAAATTAGCTGTATTGTGTAATATGTATATTTATAGGTTTATAGCCTTTACGTGTCATTTCTTAGCCCCGGCCTTACTAGCCCTGTTAAAACAACAAACACATTTAAATTAATTGAGAGTAGGCCACTTACTGCTATAGCGTACTCGTAGTAAATCCAATCCCATTGAGTAATCCATTTACAATTCCTGCTGTTATTAATAAGTACAATTCCTGTAGTAAATGAAGTGAATGTATGTGAATGAATGAAAGTATGATGAACGCAGCTGATTTCTCACGGCACGTATTTTACCAAGACAGTCGGTACAAACGTAACAACATGCAAATACAAATCAACGCTAGATGGCGGCATATGACCGTGAAATCTCTCTCCCAGTCAAAACCATCTCCCCACTCATTTCAATGGAGCCAAAAACTGATTAAAAACAATAATAAAAAATATAACACGTGACCCGATCACTTAGCTGTATGTAAGCGCAATGGACTGCAATACCCAAAACATGTGGGCACTGGAAAGGAATCTATTGGGTCCAAACTGCGGGCGTTGATAAGGCGCCAAAAACAAGTCTAATAATAATGACTTTCCGGTAACAGCATGACGCAATCACATAATCAATTCCAGACATCACAGCAAGCCAAATCTCGTACCACTAGACTGGCCTTGCAAATATGTCAGATCTAAAGAAATTTCAGAACCATCAGGGGCTAGCAGTAAACAAAACGTTCAACATATGTTGTAATTGTCGGGAAAAATATGTTAGAAGTAGTGCCAGAGCCCTGATGTCAGGAAACGTTATACACAATTTGGAATTGTAACAGCACGGCGATTTTCACCGGAAAGAAGACAGGTGGCAAGTGATAGTTTATAGAGTTGATGCTAGGTTGAATAAACCGGAGGAACGCAGTAGCCAGAGTAGCTAGCGCAAGCCCTGAGCATGTGTGTATGTCACAAACTCTGACACAAAGCAGAGAGAAACAGTGCGAGAGTAAATGACACCAAAATGAAGTCCCAGTAGAGTTATAGTTTTTTCATACAATATTGATAGCCTACTCAGACCCTGTTTGTTGACAGGGGTTTTTGAAAAGAAACAAGCGGTTCACCTACCCAGTTGTAAACATTACAATTCCAACACTTAAATTACCCTCGGGTCAACAAGAGAGTTCACTAGCTAGGTAGCCTAGTTATGAGGTTTTAGCCTCTCAAGCCAGCTAGACTTGCTTGAGTCTTGCACTCCATATACATTAAGGTTTATACACTACGTATGCAGTATTAAATGTTCTAGTTAAAAAAACGAATGCCATTATAAAAAATATAACACGTGAACCAATCACTTAGCTGTATGTAAGTGCACTAGACCGCAATACCGAAGACCTGTTGGCACTGGGATGGAATCAATTGGGTCAAAACTGCAGAAGTAGTTAGGGCACCAAAAATAAGCCTGAATAGGGCTGATGCAATCACATAACTAGAAAATGCATTTCACTGAGCAAATGCGATGTGTCGCAGTTATTAGACTGACCGCCTTAGCGCGCCACAAGTGTACTGCAGTCCAGACCCTATTTGTTAACAGGGGGTGCTTACTGCTGCAGTGGCGCCAGAACAGGTGAGGCTACGGGGTCTTTGCCCTGCCCAGATTATCCGGAAAACACCTTCTTTCACCCCCATTCTTGTAGTCGTTACGGCGCCGCTGCTGCCAGATTGGCAGTGCTGCTTCACCATAATTTAATGGCGGACATATACGATGACTAAGTAACCTACTAACGTTCAGTTTTGGTTTTGTTCTCTAAGCCCTATATGTTTGCACATGCATTTAATTAATTCAATAAGTATTAAAATCACTCAGACTATCCACAATGACAGTAGAGCTTAAAGGAAGTGGATCGAGGGTCAGCCAAATAGCGCTGTGTAAAACTCCCTGTAATAGCTTGGGCATTATAACTTTAGTGCATTATTTTCTTCTTTCACGTGCATTTCAACACACTATTAATTAACAGAATCATATCGTAGAAATAAACGTAGTTTTTGGGAAATGGCCGATATTATGAAGGCACGGTTTATATGGAATGGAATGATCTATTTTATTAGAATGTATTTTATGACAATGTAATGCAATAGCTTCTATTCATTCTAAAAGCTGTATTTCCGAAACAAGCTCTAGATCCATAACCTGATCCACCATTGTTATTTCTCCAACACTTCAATAGGGCAACTGTAAACACGTATTATATAACTTGTTCCAGATAAGTTTATATCTAACAAGACTGAACGAGGAGCGCTACAACCATACAGGTGGAACATGTATGCTGCTGCGCTCTATTCATTTCAATGCATGGGTGCAAAACACCGATTAAAAATAAGAAAATAACGTGAATTGATCACTTAGCAACATGCACGCACACTATGTCTATTGTCTTGATAAACTTGCAAGCTGACATGGCTTAGCGTACTACGTTCCATAATGCCAAAACTATATCTAGTGTTACGTTGCCCTTGTACAATGCCTTTGTCGTCTTTTACTTACAATTTGTTAGTTCACTACACAGTGATGACAGTCAATGCAGCATGCTTTGTGGTTTGCATTGACTATTGTAAGCAGTTATTTATATAACACTTCTTATTTGCTACATTGCTAGTGAACATGAAACACCATGCAACTGTCGTTCATTACAGCAGGAGAGGGGAAGCATCTATCCATGGGCATGGCTAGGCGCTAGTGCTAACTAGAAACTAGCTAACTCATTATGGAATAATTAGCAACCCGGTGACGCCGTCACATATACAGTGCCTTGCAAAAGTATTCACCCCCCTTGGCCTTTTTCATGTTTTGTTGCCTCACAACCTGGAATTAGAACGGATTGTTTGAAGGTTTGCATCATTTTATCCACAGAACATGCCTACAACTTTGAAGATGTGATTTTTTTTTATTATTGTGAAGCAAACAAATGGGACAAAATAACAGAACTTCAGCGTGCATAACTATTCACCCCCCTAAAGTCAGTACTTTGTAGAGCCACCTTTTACGGCAATTACAGCTGCAAGTCGCTTTGGATAAGTCTCTATGAGCTTGCCACATCTTGCCACTGGGATTTTTGCCCATTCCTCAAGGCAAAACCGCTCCAGCTGTTTCATGTTGGATGGTTTCCGCTTGTGAACAGCAATCTTCAAGACTGACCACAGATTCTCAATTGGATTGAGATCTGGGCTTTGACTAAGCCATTCCAACACATTTAAATGTTTCCCCTTAAACCACTCGAGTGTCGCTTTAGCAGTATGCTTCGGGTCATTGACCTTGCCTGGTCTGTGAGTTTTGGTGTGCGGCCCTCTCTTGGCAGGTTTGTTGTGGTACCATGTTCTTTCCATTTGAAGATGATGGATTTGATGGTGCTCCGGGGATCATCAAAGATTTGGATATTTTTTTATAACCCAACCCTGACTAGTACTTCTCAACAAACTTTGTCCCTGACTTGTTTGGAGAGCTCCTTGGTCTTCATGGTGTGATGCCTCTTGCTTAGTGGTGTTGCAGCCTCTGGGACCTTTCAGAAAAGGTGTGTTTATACTGACAGATCATGTGACACTTAGATTACACACAGGTGGACTTCATTTCACTAATTATGTTACTTCTGAAGGTAATTGGTTGCACCAGAACTTTTGAGGGGCTTCATAGCAAAGGGGGTGAATACATATGCACATGCCAATTTCCAGATTTTTAAAAATAGTTTTTTATATATATTTTTTTCTCATTTCACTTCACCAACTTAGACTATTTTGTGCGGATCCATCACATAAAATTCAGATTACAAAAACATTTAAATTACAGGTTGTAATGTAACAAAATAAGTAACAAGCCAAGGGGGGTGAACACTTTTGCAAGGCACTGTACTTACAGGCACATTTGCGCAGATGTCCTGAACTGTTGGTGCGGTGTTTTTGTTATTCATGAGTTAGCTATCCCACTTCAGATACCATGATTTATGTCGCCCCTAATGAAGGACCAAGATGAATCCTACTCTTGTGTATAGTCCCGAATCATACCCGTGTGTATACTGCCATCTATTGACTGCAATCTAATGTTGACTAACATATACATGTATACATTTTATGCAGTCACTAGATGGCAGCATACCCAAGGGCATCATCTCAGTCCTTCATTCCAGCTCGCTCCCCTCAAGGCTTTCTCTCTTCCCATTCATTGTCTATGGGCAAATTAAGTATATAAAGAGGCAATTAAAAAATAACTAGTGGACAGATTAATTAGCTGTGTACACGCACAGTCCGTGACATTCAAACGGACATCTTGGCGTTGCAATGGAAGCAAAATATTCAAAACTGCGACCGTAGTCGGGTGCCGAAAAATGGGGGCTAATAATAATAATAAAACTTAACAATAACAGTATGTGATTGTGTCTTACGACGCAATCACATAATATTAAACATAAGACTTTACGATAAGATGTGAGCGTCACTGACGCATCACATAATAGGCCTAGTCCTATTTAATAGAAAAAAACTATTAACATTACAAAACAAAAGAAACATACATGCCCATTTATAGCACGTCCAAGCAAGACCACAAGGAGAGTTCAAATGTTCCCCTGCTTCATTGCGGTGTAAACTACTACAGCTAACTCACAGGAAAAGTCACAGGACCAAGCAAACTTCAAAAGAAAGCAAACTTTTCCTGTTTATTTAGATTTTGATTGTTCACCAAAGCTGTGCTTGCCTATGGCCAATACTTGTTAGTTTCTGATTTGAGTTTGCGGTAGCCTACAGCATGGGAGCCAAACACATTACGGATTAAGCCAAACACTAAAGATTGCGACAAAACATTACAGGTGGTCTCTCTGGTGTTTTTTGGCCTTAGAGAATATAGCAAGAAAACAAGTGGGCTATGAAGCATCCCGCAAACGAGCAACCAAAGCGAAGTTTATTTGCTGATGTTTGTTCGCTTACATAATTTTTTTTATTGAGGCCACGGTACCTACGTAGAAAACGAGTACCGTCGTGTTTTTAGAATGTTGGCATCGACTTGATACTTGAGTTTCGGTTCCCGTGATATCCCTACTTGTACCTAATCACGTCATAAAACCCTGCCAAATCTACAATAGACGCTATGGGTAGGCGAGGGGCAACTCAAAGTATGGATAGGCGATGCACAATAACTCAAGAATGTTCCCGACCATTGTTGACCAAATCGGCCTTCAATTAAAGCTGCAGGTCTCTAATTTAACATACATTAAACCGGTAACCCTTCCTTTTATGGTCCCCTAATTACATGATGAGTCAGTGATTGCACACATCTTGTTATCGCAAAGTCATATTCTTATTAGGCCTGTTTTTGGCATCTTAACTACGCCCGCAGTTTTGACCCTATCAATTCCATTCCACTGCCCAAAGGTCTTAGTTAATACTGTCCAGTGCGCTAACATGTAGCTAAGTGATCGGTTCCCGTGCTATATTTATAGTTTTTGACCCCATTAAAATGACTGGGGAAAGAGTTCTCACGGACATATACCACCGTCTAGCGTTGATGTAATGAACCAGTGAGGTACATGAAGTAAATTTTTGGGGGGGCAACCGTGACCATGAACACTGTACTTAATGACTACCTCTCAAATCGCTCGAAATTTTGTAGTGTTGATTTGAACCTAACCAAAAGTGCTCGGGCTTGAACTTTGGCAGGGTTATACTGAATGCATACAGTGAAAGCCCGACCTATATAAAATCAAACAATAGTACTTAGTCATCTTATATGTCCGCCATTAAATTATAATGAAGCGGCACTGCCAACCTAGCACCAATAAAAAAAACTGCCAAACAGGGTCTGGACTGCAGTCCACTTGTGCTGCAAGGGCAGGTTTTGCACACTAAGGTGGTCAGTCTAATAATTGCGAGTTGAGGTAAATTTGGCCTGTTACAATTACCTTGTAGTTATCCGAGGTTTATGTTGGCAACTTGAATTGATGGGTAATAGAAGACGTGTTTAAGAATTGGTTGCCTTATTTTCAAGGAAGTAATTAATTATATCTGAGTTATTACCAACTTAAAACAGTCGTAACTACACTGTACTGAGTTGAGATGATGGGTAATAGTGAAGGTTTTTCTTAGTAATTCATCTATAGTTTCTCTGTATTTACATACTTGTGGTCACCATATTTTATGCAGGTAATAAGCGGACTTTTTGTTGTATCAGTTACAGTATTTCAGCTAGTTTCTAGACAATGCTGTCAAAAGACTTGACTCCGTGCAAGAATTTACTTGACTATGAAATTTTCCATATGGCTCGAGTAATTAAATAAACAAAAAGTAAATAAAACATTTAAATATGCGCAAACATGGTCTAAGGCCACTATTTTGGTTGTCAAGACCATTACTAAGTAAGCATAAACACGTTCTAGCCCGCAAGCATAGAGTTTAAAGTGTTTAAGGCCAGTTCAGATCAATGTTTCGCAACGCAACAAAATGGTTTTAGAATGTTGCAGACAAAAGTTGCAGCGGTGGGAACAAGTAGTTAGTTGCAGGGCGTCGACTCAAGTCCCAATTTTTGACAACTCCGGTATTTACCCAATAACATATTATATTTGACCATATTTACCAAGCAAAAGTGGAGGTTTTTATTCGTATATCCGCTGTAGTTTCAGTGTATTTAGCTACTTATTTACCAGTGGTAATTATTTAATATAACTTCAAGGTGTCATAAGGAAGGGTTACCCAAAAAACTAAACCGTCTCTGAAGCAAATCTTTTTTTTAATGAAAGATTTTGTAATGGATGACTGATGGACGTGCCCAGTCTCTAAGGGGTAATAAGTTGTCTTGATGCTTTTTCACTGAACTCCTAAATGTTTTCATTCAGTAGCACATGTTGGCCTACTCCTTGGAGAAAAACAAAGTTTGTGTAGAGCCCTGGTATTAGTCAACAGTCCCTAACTTTAGTGCTAGTTTCACAAGTGACAATTAGTGTTTCCACTTTGTGTGTTCGTGTGTTTTTCCATTCCATTGCTGATTATCAGTGTCACCTCTAACAGACGCTGGGTAATAATCCACCGATTAATTGCACCTGTGCATGGGGCGATAAGAGGTAGTGGAGTTGGACAGAGAGCAGAAAATAACTGAGACACAGGCACATCGCTGCCGCCGAGTGACCCACATCGGAACAGGAAGGACAACGGCTGCAGACCAAGAAAGTCAGGAGGAGACGATTAAGGCGTGGTATCGTATTACTCACTGGGACGTACTTGTGACACCAACCCCTACGGGGTGAACATAGAAAAAGGAAAAGAAAACTTAAAAGCGTTAAAGCTTCTTTGGGTTTCTGTCCCCCTGTTCCGTTCTGTGTTTTTAGCCTACCGCCTGCTGGAAGTCTGTTATCTGGCCGTTTGAGTATGTACTTCCAGAAACTTGGACTTGACTCCAATAGGGACTTGTGGGATACCACTGGATCCAGGGAAGACCATTTTACTACTTCTCTTTTTGAATGAATCAGCAATGCTTTACGTGCGTAGACTGTTACTTAATAGCTATACTGCTATTTCTAAATAGTGTTTAGAGAAAGATATGTTGATTGGTTTTAACAGCTTTATGAGGAGGGTAATGTGTTCTAAGTGGATCAACTTACTGGGTCATAAAGGGAGCCGCTGATGTCAGCCCCATAGATAGGAGACACAAAGGTGAGGTTCTTCCAGTACTTCCTTTCAAGGTCGTCAAAGTCCTTGTGACGAGGCGTGCAGTACCTGTTCAATGATCCAGAGAAGAGAACAGCTTAGAACATGTGTGGCTTCATGGTCAAGTTTTACATATTTTTCAGACCACTGGCATTTAAACGGTTAATTCACCGTACACCACAATGCCCATAGGTTATTGAGTGAACCAATCCCAGAACCAGAAAAGGCCCATCCCCTGGCTGCATGTTACTGTTAATTCAATAACATTAGTCATTGCTTATTTACCATTTACTGTTGCCGTGGTGTTCACCCTGGACAACGTACAAGCACTCCGCAGTCAAGCTGCACTGTTACATTTTATCAAGGTTTTTAGTTAAGTGACTATGTGCAACGTCATTCCTGTCAGGCCCTGTCCTTTTTCAGCACCCACTGGTCAGAACAGTCAACAGTTAATTGGTTTTCTTGCAAATATACCAATCAAAAGTTTCAGAACACCTCAATTTTGAAATTTACGCAGTTTAACTCAGACTTCGCGGCTTTAATGTTCGTTTTTGATATCTTTACATTTGAACCTATATTACAGTAATTTCTGGTTGTACAGTGAAGTGTCACGCACCCCCAGACTCAGAACAGATGGGGATAGTAAATTGTAACAACCCAAACCAAATATTAGGCTGTAGAACATGACATACTGACCATAATAAAACAAAACACAAAACAAAACGGCCATTGAATTTCTTCAGTTTTATTAGCAAAATACACAAAAAACCAAGCAAAGTTATTTTCAGATGCTGTAGTCACTGGTGACTGGCATCATAGCGAAGTAGAAGGGACCTTATAAGTCAGTCACTTTCTCACAAAACTATTTACATTGTTGAGACCATTGTCCATACTCATCTTAGATGTCAAAATGTTCTACCACCCTGAAAAAGGAAATCTTTCAGTGGTCCCTAACTGTGATACTGATCATGACAGTTCACACAGAGGGGGATCTGACACTCCTTACACTGCAATGGAGTACCTTTCTGCGCAGCAGTGAGTAGCTCAACAAAGACCTGATGTGACATTTGTTTGTTGTTGTTCTTTGCACATAGTTTTGTGGAGAATGAATGAATTTGTGACAGCAATGTCCAAAAAGTGGAAAAACATGGTTCTGTACCACTTCATTGACTTAGCCCAACTCATTGGCTACTACTCCTCTCACCCTGAGAGATCCACTCCTCCCATGTACTGGAGTTGGTCTGGGAACTGCCTGAAATCCTCCGGGTGTGTTCTGTGCTCGTAGACTAGAGTACTCTGTTGGCGGACTAGATACGGCTGCGGTACTTGATTGACCAGGCCTTGGCAATTGCTGGGCTACAGGAGCATGTGCAGAGGTGCTGGGCAGTGCTGGATGGTGCAGTACTGGTTGTTGCACTCCATTTATCATCAACACTAATTCAATAAAAATGTGTTATAACAATAACAGTAATAACAATTCAGTTACAACATTCGTCATGGATTTAAACTTGTCAGACAAGATTTGCATTTCACACCCTACCCCCATTCAGCCTAACTTTCACACCCTCCCCACCCCACACATACAGAGACACCTAGGCAGCCATTCCCTCCCCCCACAGTTTCACTGAACACCACTTGACCCATTGTTTCAATGTTGACTATAACAAAACATTGATTGTAAGCTATATGATAAATCAAACCAAATAGTAAACTAGTACCATTTAGATTACCATGGCTATTTCTCAAATCGCAGACACTTGTACAAAATTGTGCCAGGTTAAAGAGTGCACCAGTACACGCAAGACGCTGCACAAACTTTCAACACACCAGCGGGAAATAACAAATGGCATTTGTTACCTTTTAATAAGACATTGGCAATTATTCACTTGCATCCAAATATTATTCAAAATTTGGAACTACTTACCTGTCCTCAAATGGATCAATTCCTTCTCCAAAATCGTCAGCCAAAAGCCAAATTGCCAATGTCTTATTAAAAGGTAACAAATGCCATTTGTTATTTCCCGCTGGTGTGTTGAAAGTTTGTGCAGCGTCTTGCGTGTACTGGTGCACACTTTAACCTGGCACAATTTTGTACAAGTGTCTGCAATTTGAGAAATAGCCATGGTAATAGCAGCTGTCTGGAAAAGACGCATTGTCCTCTTCCTCATCGCTTTCAATATCTTCAATAGCTTCTTCGAGTGAGTCTTTCTTCTAGCCATACTATCATGCAAAAGTGGAAAATGCAGGTGTTTTACGTATCCTATCCGTTGTATTTTCTGATACAATAGCGTTCTGATAGACAGCGGATATTTTTGTTTTCCTTTGGCGTTACGAATCGAAACTGTAAATCACCTACAGTCACATCTAATGACATCACAATACCCTGCAAAAACAATAGATCCAGACAAAAAAAAAAAAAAAAAAACTAAAGATAGGCGAGGGGCAAAACAAACTATGGACAAGCAACACACATCACAAAAACGATCTTAAGAATGTTCCCGACTTGTGCAGGTCTGTGAATAAGTATGTGTAGAACATACATTGACCAGACTGGTATTCAATTAAAGCTACAGGCCGCCAGTTTAACATACAAAAACCGAATCGTCTCTAGAGCAAATATTCTTTATTTTTTTAAAGATTTGGTAGTGGATGACTGAGACAAAAGGGAGCGTGGGTGCACCCATCAGAGGGTTAATGTTTGTGTACTCCGTTTTTGTTCTATGCTTTAATTTCGATTTTAGACCAAAAAAAAAAAACATAGAATAATTTTGTTAAAACAAAATTGTACTAACATTTTACCCATTAAAATTGCCACATTTTGCAAATGATACCACTAAACACACTCGTGGCATTCTTTCAACAATGGAAATAAAATATTGTTCTGAAACTTCCTCCAAACACTGTTGTAGAAGTTCCCACAAATGTGTTGCACTTACAGGTCACTTTGCTTTCACCCTTCTGTCCAGTTCATCCCAAACCAGATCAATAGGGTTTAAGTCTGGAGACTCGGTCATTAAATAGGATGTGCAAAAATCCTGTGCAATGAACCAAAGACCTAACATTTTTAATAATCGGTCGCTTCGTAAGACTCGTCCAGTCTTCTGTCGTCCTCTGGCAGTGAGTTGTGGCCTAGGCAAGCTTGTTTTTTAAATTGAAACAAAAAAAAAAATCGATGTGTTCTAAAACCCTCTCTGGGAACCATTACCTTATCGTGGTGGAGAGGTTTGTGTGCCCCTATGAACCTGGGGGCTGTGTTGTCTGGAACCTTGTGTTCCTGGTAGGGTCTCCCATGGCGCCGGACTAAGAATGGTTCGAAAAACCTCATGGAAAGAACGAAAAGAGAAGATGATACCCGGCCCGGAGGAAGTCCGGGGTCCCCTTCTGGAGCCAGGCCCAGGAGGAGGACCCGCCAGCGAGCGCCTGGTGGCCGGGCTTGCCACGGACCCCGGCCGGGCATAGCCCGAAAAAGCAAGGTGGATAACATCACCTTTGCTTCTCCGTCCTGTGGGCTCACCACCCGCGGGAAAAACCAAAGGGGTCGGGTGAGCTCCCAGAAAGGTGGCAGTGAAGGCAGAGGTTTTCGACGGATCGGACCCGGGTGGCAGAGGCTGGCTTTGGGGACGTGGAATGTCACCTCTCTGGGAGGGAAGGAGCCGGAGCTTGTGCGGGAGGTGGAGCGCTACCAGTTGGATCTGAGTGGGGCTTACCTC
>JAPMUY010007927.1:45000-60908 GCA_026901105.3 Galaxias olidus | reverse complement strand
CCCCGTGTCCTAAACCGGCCCTGTTCCCCCTCCCTCACCCTCACACTGCAGCGCCTCTAAAACCGGCCCTGTTCCCCCTCCCTCACCTCACACTGCAGCGCCTAAACCGGCCCAGCCCCCTCCCTCATCCACACTGCAGCGCCTAAAACCGGCCCTGTTCCCCTCCCTCATCCTCACACTGCAGCGCCTAAACCGGCCCTGTTCCCTCCCTCACCCTCACACTGCAGCGCCTAAACCGGCCCTGTTCCCCCTCCCTCACCCTCACTGCAGCGCCTAAACCGGCCCTGTTCCCCCTCCCTCACCCTCACACTGCAGCGCCTAAACCGGCCCTGTTCTCCCTCCCTCACCCTCACACTGCAGCGCCTAAACCGGCCCTGTTCCCCCTCCCTCACCCTCACACTGCAGCGCCTAAACCGGCCCTGTTCCCCCTCCCTCACCCTCACACTGCAGCGCCTAAACACTCACACTGCAGCGCCTAAACCGGCCCTGTTCCCCCTCCTCACCCTCACACTGCAGCGCCTAAACCGGCCCTGTTCCCCCTCCCCTCACCCTCACACTGCAGCGCCCCCTAAACCGGCCCTGTTCTCCCTCCCTCCCCTCACCTCACAGCCTAAACACCCTCACACTGCAGCGCCTAAACCGTTCCCCCTCCCTCACCCCCCCCCCCCCCCCCCCCCCCCCCCGCCCTGTTCCCCCTCCCTCACCCTCACACTGCAGCGCCTAAACCGGCCCTGCCCCTCCCTCACCTCACACTGCAGCACTGCAGCGCCTAAACCGGCCCTGTTCCCCCTCCCTCACCTCACACTGCAGCGCCTAAACCGCCTCACACTGCAGCGCCTCCCCCTCCCCCTCCCTCACCCTCACACTGCAGCGCCTAAACCGGCCCTGTTCCCCCTCCCCTCACCCTCACACTGCAGCGCCTAAACCGGCCCTGTTCTCCGTCCCTCACCCTCACACTGCAGCGCCTAAACCGGCCCTGTTCCCCCTCCCTCACCCTCACACTGCAGCGCCTAAACCGGCCCTGTTCTCCCTCCTCACCACACTGCAGCGCCTAAAACCGGCCCTGTTCCCCCTCCCTCACCACACTGCAGCGCCTAAACCGGCCCTGTTCCCCCTCCCTCACCCTCACACTGCAGCGCCTAAACCGGCCCTGTTCCCCCTCCCTCACCCTCACACTGCAGCGCCTAAACCGGCCCTGTTCCCCCTCCCTCACCCTCACACTGCAGCGCCTAAACCGGCCCTGTTCCCCCTCCCTCACCCACACTGCACACTGCCCCCTCCCTCAGACACTGCAGCGCCAAACCGGCCCTGTTCCCCCTCCCTCACCCTCACACTGCAGCGCCTAAACCGGCCCTGTTCCCCCTCCCTCACCCTCACACTGCAGCGCCTAAACCGGCCCTGTTCCCCCACCCTCACCCTGCAGCACCTAACACACTGCACTGCAGCACCTAAACCGGCCCTGTTCCCCCTCCCTCACCCTCACACTGCAGCGCCTAAACCAGCCCTGTTCCCCCTCCCTCACCCTCACACTGCAGCACCTAACCCGGCCCTGTTCCCCCTCCCTCACCCTCACACTGTAGCACCTAACCCGGCCCTGTTCCCCCTCCCCCTCACCTCACACTGCAGCGCCTAACCCGGCCCTGTTCCCTCACCCTCACACTGCAGCACCTAAACCGGCCCTGTTCCCTCACCCTCACACTGCAGCACCTAACCCGGCCCTGTTCCCTCACCCTCACACTGCAGCACCTAACCCGGTGCTGTTCCCTCACCCTCACACTGCAGCGTCGCCGTGTCTCTCTCTGTCTACAACGAGCCTCACTGGGAAGAACACTCCATTAGCAGAAACGTAGGATTCCGACATGTTTGACAGTTTGGAAGGATATCGTTTTCAGACAGAGAGTTCCAGAGTTTAAATGCTTAATGCGTTTGTTTCAGTTGCCAAGTTGGCAATGTTACATAATTTTTTTTTGTTCATCGAAGTGTTTTGGGTGTATTTTTCATGCAGTATATCTTTTCAACATGTTTTCAACATCTTTTCAAAGAGTCTGATGTTTATCTTTTCTAAGACTTTACCCAACTATAACTATTATAAAATGACGTTTGATTTGTGTAGGGTGCCTGATCAACATGCATGGTGATGTCCTCTTGTCATGTGCATATTATCCTGTAGACAGTGTTTGTGTGACTAACATAACATATTAAGAGGTTTCACACCTGTGTAATAGGACTATGAGACTAGGAGATCTCTGTCACACACACACACACACACACACACACACACTCACACATTTGCACAGGTGGAGCACTGCAGAACGGCAGCCAAGAATTTGTACCCTCTCATACACAAACGCACACACAAACACATCCTCTTACTCTCTCAATCACACACACACACACACACACACACACACACACACTGCCCATCTGACAGGCCTCCTCCTCCCGATGATGAGAATCCATTAGGTCCTGTGATTAATTGAGGCCTCATGCTTTCTGATGCTCCCATTATTCACAGATGGATAGATAAAGAGGGGAAGGGTGGGGGAGAGAGCGAGAGAGATAGATAGAGAGATAAAGGGAGAAAGAAAGAGGAGACTGGGCAGTGGAGGGTGGAGGAAAACTAAATGGAGAGAGCCACGAAGGTAAAGCAGGAGAGGAAGGGGGAGGGAAAAAAAGTACAGGAGGTCTTTAAAACGAATGAGGAGGAGGAGGAAAGGAAAGATCGAGGGAGCGAGGGAGGGAACAAAGAGTTTGGCCGTGGTTCCAGCGAGGACAGGGCTGCCCTCCACGGCGGGGCCGTCAAGCCACTGGAACACACCGGGCGATGACAGATGATTGCTCACCAGCGATTATCCACGGCCGAGCCGAACAAAACACACCATCGACGGATGGAACCGCCGGGCTGATGTAATAACCGGGAATTATCCCTAATGATATCGAGAGAGAGAGAGAGGGAGAGAAAGAAAGATAGAATGAGCTGGGCGAGGGGGGGATGAGAGACTGGGTGAATTAACCCCGCACATTGAGATTGAGGCTAGACCGTGGACTCGCCCAGACGCTGTAGAATGGAGAGCGTGCGTTACAATGAGGCGGGCCCATTATGAGCTGTGTCTTCTGCTGGGAAAGAGACAGTCACCTCTTTAGCATGGAGACAGGAACCTGCGAAGCACCATGGCTTAATAGGTCCTATAGGAGTCAGATAAATACACAAGCAGCGTACCCTGCGGGGAGCAGTGTATACTGGAGGCCTCATGACAGAGACACCACGCAGACTCCTGGTTCACCTGCTGCTGCTGGCGGAGACGGTGTTTGACACTGACCTGTACTTTACTCATGCATTTTGTTCCCTTGGATAGAAGTGGCAGGGAGAAGGAAAGCACATGCAAACACACAGCAGCCACGTTATCAATGCAGACGGCTGAATTGTAAGACCTGGTTATTCTATAAACTAGGCTTAGTCTAGCTTAATTCAGTAAAATAAGTGGATTTTAAAAACAAACTCTTTTCATTTCTTTTTTTTGCCTATTTATTGAAAAGCGCTAGACTTTATTATTGAAAATCATAATGAAGCTAATAGGCCCGTTGGGCTGCGTGACGGGTCTGTTTGTAAGCGCCCTCCAGATAGTGGTCCAGTGGGATAGGGTCAGGTCAAGGTTCATGTAGCTTAGCTGTCAGGGTGGGAACTTGGAACGTAGCTTTGGCCATCTCTAACTCTGTTGAGATGTTATACCGAATGATGTAGCAGTTTCTTCTTGGCCATCACCATGGTGATGACCTGCCGGAATGTGACCTCACTCATATACAACATAGACACCCCCGCCCACACACACACACACACACACACACACACACATTGTACACACACCCACATGCCCATTGTCACACAGATTCTCCTACACTTGACAGCTCCCAGTGGGACACACATGTATGCTTCACTGGTTTGTTGTACACACACACACACACACACACACACACACTCCCAGGCGGGCAGGCAGGCATCTTCCCTGGCCTAGCTTCACATTGTTCAGTCAGATGGAGAAAACTAAGGGCGCTTGTTTTCCTACACCTCTTCTGCTGCCTCGCCACACTCTCCCGCTCCCTCTCCTCCTCTGCTGCCCTGGCCCATGAGTGGGTTGTTATCTCTGCTGGGCACAAGGACAAGGAGGGCTACACAGACAAAGAGGGCTACACAGACAAGGAGGGGTAGACAGGCATGGAGGGCTACACAGACAAAGAGGGCTACACAGACAAGGAGGGATAGACAGGCAATGAGTGGTAGACAGGCAAGTAGGGGTACACAGGTAAAGAGAGGTACACAGGTAAAGAGGGAGAGTGGGGGCTATCTGACTCCAAACAATATGTGTGTTTATTGATGCGATATCTACCTAGTGTCCCTTGCGGTCGTTTGTCCTTTGTAAAGTAGAGCGCGTGTTATTTACACCTTGCTTTGCTGTTTTTTGACACGATCAATAATCTAATCATTAAACAGTTAAGATCAACAAGCAACGTATGGAATTAGGTCGCTATCAATAATCACAAATAATTGCAGAACAATTCACAAATATATTTCCTGATTTATATATAAATTATGTGGTTCACAAATAAATTTATAAAGATTCACAAATATTTTTTGTGATTTATATATAAGTGATACTGCTCACAAATAAACACATATCAATTCACAAATGTTTTTAGAGATTTATATATGTCAATTACGTAGTTCATACAAATATGTTTAGGTTTAAACAAATGTAAAAAAAAATCTCAAAGCGGTTGTATTTATTTGAAACCTGCCGAATCTGCATTTGTGAAGTGCCTAACATTTGTGGATCACATTGTATTCGTGTGTGGATTTTTGAGAGTTTCCTGCCACAGCTCGACTCACGAATATATTTTTTTCAAATGGGGAAGCTCTGTAGCCTTTCAGATACACACGAATACGATGTGATCCACAAATTTAAGGCACTTCACAAATTGCAAATTGCAATTTGTTTAAACCTAAACATATTTGTAGAACTACGTAATTTATATATAAATCTCTACAAACATTTGTGAATTGTTCTGCATTTATTTGTGATTATTGATAGCGATCTAATTCCATAGCAACGCGGGCAATGCAGCAGCACAGACAGATGGGACAGTGAACTGGCACTTCTCTCAGAATTTCAACTGTTGCTTTGGGGTGGCTATGTCTTATCTCTCTCATCCTTTACATTTGTGTGAGACTAGCCAGCAGCGTGTCGTATCCTTTTCACCGGAGGACCTTGATTTAGCACTCAGGCAGTTGTTTGTGGAATCAGATAATTGACACGTTAGCGAGGGAGTGGATGGATGTAGGGCGGAGGTGTTAAAGATTGGCCGGTGGAAAAAAGAAGTCGCGCGTGATTGGTAATTAGGAAAAGTTCGATAGAGCTGGTTGCTCATCGGAGAACGGGAGATGACATCGGTTGGCCCCCTGATGTGACATTTACGTGGACCCATCAATCACTGTTCTGTGGCAAAGATAACGGACATCAGCGACAAGCCATTTAAATCCACTGATGGAGAGGTGAGATACACCTCCGTTTGAGTGATTGAAGGAATTTTTCCAATGGTGCCACCGACAAAGGAACTCTCCTGTGCGTCCCTATTGTGTCGCCGCTCAATAATTAATGTTTTCTTTTTATTACTAAAACCTTTTTTGTTCTGAGCTCCCTAGTTCTTGAGACTGCGTGTGAGGGGAGCAGCATAGCAGGTGAAGGTCAGTAGCAGCTATTCTAATGGTGGCTTCGATACCGTGGTGAGATATGTAACACCTTGGAGCTGGGCAGGTCACTACGTAATCAAACACTTACACACGTCAATGCACTCGTGGATTTGAAACACATCGGCACATGCATGTGTCTCCTCGTCCCTTCCTACACGCACCCACACACACACACACACACACACAGTATACGTGCTTGACTCTTTATTTTCTAATGAGTTTGTGGGTCTAAGTCAGCGCTGACTTCCATTAAGAGGAACTAATGTGTGTGAGAGAGGTCAGCATCAATAAAAATGTCTACCGCTAAATCTATGAAAAGAGAGATGACATATTTGCACAACGAAAACCCTCTCATTGAGAGAGCTCATATGTTTTTCTTTTCAACTCGCTGAATTCGATTTAGTAAAGTAAAACAAAATGTAAAAATGTGTATTCAGCTAGGCGCTCTGCTACACCAAGAGAACTGCAAGCTTTTAGGTTGTAAGGGCGCAGCTGCACGCAGGGATGTGAGGTGCGTTGTTACATGCACCTGGCTCGTGTAAGTAGCTGTTAAAACTGTCAGTTGCAGTGTGTCGGTTCGTTTTACAAACAAACACACACACTTATTTATACACATATATATACACACACAAACACGCTGTATTGAGACAGTGACTAGAATTGGTATATGTGATACACGCACACACACACGGAAACACTATTAAGAATTCTGTAAATGTTTTTATTGAAAAGTTGTACATTTTAAATGTCTGCCCGTTATCTATTTTAGTCATGCAATCACTCTAAATTGGTTTGCTGAAAATGTACAATCAGACTACACTGAAATACTGATAACAGCATATAGTAACTTTCTGTAAATGTATGTATATTTGAATGTATTTACTGTTGCCGTTCCTCTCTCCTCCCATTCCTGCTCTGCTTTTCATCAGACTACAGTGGTGCGTGCGTGCGTGCGTGCGTGCGTGCGTGCGTGCGTGCGTGCGTGCGTGTGTAATAGTGAGTCATTTATATATATGTATATATTTATCAGTACATGGACACACTCAGAAAGGTCTTTAGTTTCTCCTCTGTCCTTGGTTTGGTTTGAATTCCCCCAGTCTTCCTGTCAAGTGTTGACTTTAGCTTTGTGTACCTGTGTCAGTACAGCTGAAACACAAGCTTTTTTGCCCCATCTTCCTGTAATTGGCCTCCAGTGCAAACACTCTCTCTATCTTGCTCTCACACACACTCCTAATTTGCAGGCAGACTAGCCTTGAAGCCACCGTTGCTTTCTCCATCAGCCAATTCATCTGGCTGATTTGTTTTCACGACAGGAGATGGAGGAGAGGAGAGGAGAGGAGGAGAGCTGTATCTGGAAGGAAACTTAAGATGAGAGGAGAGGAGGGGATCTATAAAGGAGATGTGAGCAGCAGCTGCAGTCTGCTCTTTCTCTCTCCTGCTTTTCTCTGTGCTGGGGACTGTACTTTATTTTTCTTTCTTTTCAGAGACTATCAGCTTTTCTCAGAAAGCTTACTGTGTGTATCACTCCACTGGGCCCGGATCCCCTTCTGCTGTGCGTGTGCGTGTGCGTGTGCGTGTGAAAAGAGAGACAGAGAGAGGGGGGGGGGGGGGTAGAGAAAGAGACAGTGATAGCTCTATCCAGGTACCACAGACTGATGTAGTGCTCTGCTCTCTTGCCAAGCTCAAGTGGAGTGTGGTTTTCATTTTCACACACACACACACACACACACACACCACACCACTGGATTGTGTTTATTCAACGCCCAGGCAGCCCGCTACACTCTTCAGAAATTAAATACTAAGGCCTAGAAAAGAAGGTTCAATACTTTCCGTGGAGGTGGTAACCTCAATGAGCGTTAGATTTGAGCAATAGACGTTTCAGGCTGGTACATGTTGGCTGTTCATAATAGTAATATCCCCGGGGGCTATGAAAAAGCACTGCAACAAAGCGCTTTCTTTTAGGGTTTTTTTCTAAGAGAAGCGACAGAGCCGTTCTCGTCGCCATGACAAGGGTGCACTGGGTGTAACGTGGCCTTAATGGGAAACGGACAGGCGTTGGGCACCTTTTCCCCTGCGTTTCTCAGACCACGGGAAGCTGTAAATGGCAAGACGCCCGTCCGACAATTACCGCCATACCTCCATCCTCACCCCCCACTCTTCTCCCTCCCCTCATCTCCTTGCTTTCCATCCCCTCCTCCTCTCCTACGCCTCCTTACTCTTAACCACCCCCCAAACTCTCTCTCTCTCTCTCTCTCTCTCTCTCTCTCTCTCTCTCTCTCTCTCTCTCTCTCTCTCTCTTTCTTCAAAAGAAAAGCAAAGTTTTTTTGTGTGTCCGTTCCGCTGCATCTCTGCTCCGTGGACGTGTCCTCCCTCAGATCCTCTGATGTAGGAAGGGGTTTTTTTTTCCTCTTCTTTTTCTTTTTACCATCGCCGAAAGTCAGATTAAATAACCGTTCCTCTCTCCTCCCATCTCTTTTATCTCTCCCATCTCTGCTCTGCTTTTCATCACGCTACAGTGTGTGTATGTGTGTGTGTGTGTGTGTGTGTGTGTGTGTGTGTGTGTGTGTGTGTGTGTGTGTGTGTGTGTGCGTGCGTGCGTGTGTTGGTAAAAGAGTGAACCAGAGGCGTCGAGAGTGACTGCTGTAAGCTAATTAGCCACTTAGCTAAAGAGTCGGGCCCCTAACGAGGGCGCGGGGCTGTCACCACAGATCACCACGCCAGGCAGCGCTCCACGAGGCGCGACCTCAGCCCAGGCTCAGGAAGCACACTACCAGCCTACTGTATTCACACCACGGAGAGAGAGAGAGAGAGAGAGAGAGAGAGAGAGGCGCAGTGCAGGGGAGGGGGGTGAAGCGCTGTGTTTGTCAAACAGCTTTTCCATGTTCCTCGACAACAGGCTCCACGGGGTTTTTAATAAGACGTCAAGAGTTTGCCACAAACCGGTTCCATGGTGGTGCAGGCAAACCAAAGCAATGTCAGACAACCCGCCAGGGTGTGGGGAACACGGAGAGGAAAGAGACAGCACGGCGGTGCTTTAGGTGTGTGTGTGTGTGTGTGTCTGTGTGTGTGTGTGTGTTAAACTCCTGGGAGTCTCGTGTGATTGGCGGAGTCTGTCGTAACGCCTGGCTATCGGCGAGGAGCCTGTTGCCCCCCCACCCCCCCCACCCCCCGCAGTAAGCAGGAGGAGTCACGGGGAGTCCGTATGGGTGTGAGTCACGGTTCAAACACTGGGGAGTCACATCTGAGTCACACTGTGGACTCTTTGATGTGTTTTGTATTCCTTCTCTTCTTCTGTGGTGCTGTGCTATTCTGCGCCTCCGTTGCCCGGGGCGATGTCTGCTCAGTAGTGGGACCCTGGCAGGACCCAGCCAATTGGCTTCACTGTCTTTCTCTGTCTCTCACACACACACACACACACACACACACACACACACACACTCGTTCACACTCGCCGGTCTCCTCCTCGCACGCGGCAACAAAAATCTGCTCCCCTCACCGCAGCTGTAATGAAATGCATTTTGCATCGAATAATTTAATCAGCGGAGGCGAGGAGCGGAGGCATTTTATGAATACATTCATTTACCGAGACGACAGAGTGAATGCTAGAATTAGGCCGCTCTGACAGACCCCAGCCTACACTGCACACACACAGCCACACACACACGCACACCTTCGTCTCATCAGTGTGTGTGGTGGCACTTCAAACTCTTGGCGCTGCAGCCTTCAGACACCGCGCGCGTTCACCTCCCTTCATTTAGACGGGTCCTTTTGATGTTTGCATTAGTCTTTGTTGTGGAAAAAGAAATACTCACAAAAAAAAAAACGGCTCTTGGTTTTTCTGCCCGCCCAAAAACGAAGGGCAGCAGGCACGCTGGGTCATAAAGGCTGTCCGGTTTGGGATTGCTCCTCGGTTCCTCGTGAACACAGAGATTTCTAACCGGGAACCTTCTCCTCATAACATTGACCGTGAGACTGGTGCGCTCTTCATCTCAACAGGCGGTAACCACGTGAACCGTAGGTGCCGTCATGAGGGCACCCGTTTGTAGATGTGACCTCTATAAGCTCTGCTCCTTCCCGATCTCTCCTCCCGTGCCACATCGGGACTACACCCGCGTTATAACAATGCACAAGCAGGGAGCGCTGCTTCTACATGAACCCCCCCCCACCCATCGGGGTGATCTGCTGGGCAGGGCTGACCTGAGGATGGAGGTGGAGGTGGAGGAGGAATCTTATCAACATCCCAGCCTCTAGCACTTGCCGTGGTGGTGTGTGTGTACCAGTGAATGTAGACACACCGGCACGTTAAAAAGCCCACCACCTCCTGGCACAGTGTGGCTGGGGCTGGGCGGCCTGCGCACACCAATGGGCCACTACGCCCTGCCGGAGCCTGCATAGAGCCTGCATAGAACCAGCATAGAACCAGCGTAGAGCCAGCGGGAACTGCATAGAGCCTGCATACTGCCTGCATAGAGCCTGCATAGAGCCAGCGCAGCGTAGAGTCTACATAGACACGCACTGAGTGACAGACCCTCTGGTGATTAGCACAGTTCTCTCCAGGGCTGGGTGACCAGGGCTTCTTGTTAAAAAAAGCCCGGGCTTGTTACAGGCTAACCTTTAATTAGAACCCTGTAGAATTACATTATGTGTGTGTGTGTGTGTGTGTGTGTGTGTGTGTGTGTGTGTGTGTGTGTGTGTGTGTGTGTGTGTGTGTGTGTGTGATTTTGTGTGTGTTGGTGGTTATATGAGAGTGTGTGTGTGGGCGTGCGTGTGTGTGTGTCCTATGCCCACTGTAATGACCACCCCCTCAAGCTCAGTGTGTGTGTGCCTCCACCCTAATCACCCGGGGCGGAACGCAGAGGAGGGGAGGGGAGGGGAGGGGAGGGCGCGTGAACCGGTGGATTAGAAACAGAAAGACTTCCTCAATTAGCCCCGCCCAGCCTCTGGCCGCTCAATCCCATTATCCGGGCTGAGCGTGGCCGTGCAAACCGATTGGCCGGGGCCGCGAGCAGCCTGCATTCGGCCTGGGAGGAGCGATGTGTTCGGGGGGCGGGTGGAGGGGTGGGATGTTGCTGGAGGTCTGAGGCGACCCCTTGGAAACCCTATTGGTTTTGCGGTGAATAAAGGAGGCTAGCAGCGAGGCGCTAACGGAAGACTACCCTCCCTCTCTCTCGCTTCTATCCCCGTGTTAATTACCGGAGAGCTGTTTGTCCCGGAGCTTAAGAGGCTTAACGAGCAGGGGGCCTCGTTAGCGCAACACGCCTTGTTAGGACCAGGTTCCGCGTATCCTTAATTGCTCCCCCCTTTTGAACAAACTGAAGACTGAACCATTTGTGTGTGTGTGTGTGTGTGTGTGTGTGTGTGTGTGTGTGTGTGTGTCTGTGCGTGCGTGCGTGCGTGCGTGTGTGTGTGTGTGTAAGCGTATGTGTGTGTGTGTGTGTGTGTGTGTGTGTTTGAAGTTTAAGGGGTGTGTGAATGGGTTGCATGTGCGTCGTATAGCTGCAGCCTTCTGTTGGCCAACTCTGATTACTTCCGACAAACCAAGTGTCAAGAGCGTGGACTGGAGTATCTGGATAAAGCCATCGCTCGCGGCTCCGGAGTCTTCATCCTGAGCTATGATTCCTGTTGAAGCCAGTGTGCAAGGCATCATGGTTCCCTAGCTCCAGGTTCAAACCTCACTCTCATGATCCAATCGTGTTCAGTCGCTGACTTAATCCACGCCATGACTACAATGGCACGCAGACCAATGATGGAAGCCCCCATCCTCACTCAAACACACAAACACACTCCCTAACTCTTCCTCCTGCACCTTCTCCAGGGGCCTCCATCCTCTCTCTCTCACACGCACACACACACACACACACCCTAACGCCTCCTCCTCCTCCTGTTTCTCCTCCAGGAGCACCGACCGGGCCCCACCTGAAGGAGGAGCAGTCCCACTGGCAGCTCCACGCCCACTACTACCCTCCTCTGCTGCGCTCGGCCTCCGTGCGTAAGTTCATGGTGGGCTACGAGATGCTGGCCCAGGAGCAGAGGGACCTCACCCCCGAACAGGTGGCGCTCGCACACCCACACACACACACACACAAGCACACACAAATAGGCAAACACCAACATATGGACACATATACACACACACACACACACGCACACACTGACATATGGACACATGGACTAACACACGGTCATAAGCACACGGAGACACACACAGACAAATACACACTCACACGCACACACAAGTCGTAACACACATGGACACATACACAATCACTCACACAGACACACTCATTCTGTTTCTGTCTGAAGCCCTGATCCCACTGACTCCAGCTCCAAAGACCTTCCTCCTTTTCTCCCAGGTTCAATCCCTTCCTTCCTTCCTTCCTTCCCTATCCCTGTCCTCCCTCTCCTTTCATCCCAGCTCTCCCACCCACCCTCCGTCTGTCCATCGTAAAACAAATCATGAAAAAAGAACTAAAGTCAATCGTATTACCTCTCTGTCTGGCGAGTCCTTTGTACATGGTATACCCTCGCTGTGTGTTCCTCAGGCGGCGGAGAGGCTGCGCAATCTACCGGAAGAGCATCACAAGACCAGAGCGTCTCCAGAGAGAGAGGGAGAGCGGTGCGATAAGGAGAAGGAGGAGGAGGAGGAGAAGGAGTGAGTCCACCCCCAGCTCCAGCCGAGGGAGCGCGGGGAGGGACTGAGGAGCAAGCAGAGAGAAGCATTGAAGTGTCCACCCTTTTCCTGGAACTCCTGTTGTTGCCAGGTAACGGGAGGTATCGCCAACGGTCTGAGTGAAGGGTTGTTGCCTGTACGAGGTGGACGCCGACGCCGCCATTGTTTTAGTGTCACCGCTCGGGAGCAAGCGGTTGACTTATCCAAAGCAATCGGAAAAGCCTGGGATGCATGTTTGGAACAGAATCCTTTTTCTATTCCGACGATCAGCGCCATAATTGTGACACGTGGTCATGCACTCTGAAAAGTGCCCTCTGATGTTTTGACACGAAACGATCTGGCACAGGAAATGGGCCTGTTGTTCTGTTAAGACCATAGTGAGATTCATCCCTGGCGAGGGTTCCTTTTGAATGATTCAAATGAAGCACCACGTGACTAAGGAAGAAATCGTGAGGGAAAAAACATTGTTTTTTTCCTGCTTGAACCTGAGCGTGACTTACCATCTCAATGGCTCCTTCTACTGTAATTACAATGTCGATCCTGAGATGCATCAATAAAACCATGTGTTTCAAAACAAAGGCACGTGCTCATGTGTTTGTGCGTGTGCAGTGTTTTCCCCAAAGGCCTGTGTACCCGTGACTTAGCCGTGTTGTGATTATTCAGCGTCAGCTCCGTCACGTGTGTTCCCTGCGTCGTCCCTGAACAGAGGCGTGAATGTTCCAGAGCCGTGTTTCCGTCCAGCGGTGTGCTACGCCGCGCGTTCCCCCGGTGTTCACCGCGGCGTTACAGAAGCGTTTAGCCCGCAATAATACGCGCCGCCGGCTCCAGTCGTACCCTTCGTTTTTCCCGCTGTCAAGGTTATGATCATAATTCAATAACTCATACACCTGTTCGACACCTGTTTTGGAAATCACGACACGCCGCTGTCTGCTCCACAACAGCGGCGCCCGCGCCATTAATAAATCATGTCCAATTGAATAATTGATTGTAAAACTTTGTCCTCATGTTTAGTTAACACGTCGATTAGGCTGCTGTTGATTAACAGAGGGGGAGGATGCTGTTTCTGATCGGGCCTCCCTAGGAGATCTCTGGATGGAGCAACGGTTCAAACACCCCATACATCACCACTTCAATGTTGCACGGTGTGTGTGTGTGTGTGGGAGTGTGTGTGTCGGGGGGGGGTTGTGTACACCCCCAGCATGTGTGTGTGTGTGTGTGTGTGACTTTGTGCATATGCAAGCCGGTAGCAACAGAAGGCAGTTGTCTTTTGCCAGGTGCTCCTTTATAAACGGAACACTTTGTTTGTAAGTGAACGCGTGTGTTTGTGTGTGTGTGTGTGTGTGTGTGTGTGTGTGTGTGTGTGTGTGTGTGTGTGTGTGTGTGTGTGTGTGTGTGTGTGTGTGTGTGTGTGTGTGTGTGAGACACCAGTGTGTGCTCCGCGTCCCCCTCCCATCTGTTCACTCAGGGCCAGGGCGTATGGCACTTTTAAAGAGAGGATCCTAAGTAAACAAGGCCGGGGGTCTGGAGCGAGGTGCTCTGCTCCAAGCACAGACTGTCTACGTACCTTACCCAGCAGCTTAGGGAGACCAACGGGCTTCAGTCTTCACGTAAAGTTCACCGGTGCCTGTTTCAGCTCCAGCAAACAGACTCACGCAGGGACAGGTTTGTGGGGAGGAGCCGATGGCTACGATGGCCACGAGAAGGAAGGCTTGTTGTGAGACACACTTCACTATTGTTTTCCTGTTTCTCCATCTCGGTTTTTTCCCCCACTCCGGCTCGTTCAGTCGGCACAGTTTTCCGGCTGGCGCCTGTCTCCACATGGATCATTTAGCCTTTCCTGTTTTCATATGGCTTATATTTTTCAGGATGGCATGAATAGTCTTCTGTTGCTACCCCGTGGACTGGCCTGGTGATGGAGGGATTACAGTGTGGATTTATGATCAATAACGTTCATGTGGGGTGGTATAGCTTATTACCGCTCCGTCACACCTCATCATGATTAATCTGACATGACTCCGCACGCCCTCGGGGCGACTTTGAGGCTACTTCCCAGACTAGTAATCTAAAGTTTTCTCTTCCTGATACAGTACAGCCCTCTCCTCTCCTCGCCTATCCTCTCTTCTCTTCTCCTCTCCATTCCTCTCCTCGCCTCTCCTCTCCTCTCCTCGCCTCTCCTCTCCTCTCCTCTCCTCTCCTCGCCTCGCCTCGCCTCTCCTCTCCTCTCCTCTCCTCTCCTCTCTCCTCTCTCTTTATAAAGGAGGCAGCAGGTTTCTCGTTACAGTCTTCTTATGGAGGACACCTGCTTGGTAGACCCGAGGCTGATCCATCACCCTCCGGTGATTCTGCTCCCATCTTTCCCAAGTCTGCCGTCCTCCACTTTTCCTCTACACTGCGCTCTTCCTCCCTTCCTTTTCTCTGGCACTTTTCTCCTCCTCCAACCCTGTCCTCTCCTCCCTCACTCCATCCTATCCGTCAGCCCCCTGGAGGACTTCGGCCCCCCCTGAACACCACTGAGGACCAGCCTTCATCCCGGGATCCATAAGTAGAGGTGTGTGTGTGTGTGTGTTAAGAAACCTTGACTGGCGGTCGATGCCAGAGCCATCCCTCCCTGCCCTGCTCCTGCCAACCCGGGGGGGGGGGGGGGTGTTGGGGGACACACACGGGATCAATGAGTAAGTTCTGGGGCAGATCATTTGGAAGATCCATACCATAATACTGCCCGCCTAGCAGCTCTCCGGGCAACAGCCGCCCCTCCGCTGGAAATGATTTCCGATGTGCAGCGTTCGGAGGTGGACACGGGGGTTAAGGCAGCGGGGATGTTAAGAAACACACGGATAAGACAGGGAGACGGCTAAAGGCTCCCCAGGGTTAGCGGAGGTGCACTGGCTCAGCCCAAGCGGATAGAATGGGGGGTGCCTGCGCCTGTTTTAATGCGATTGGATGTGCGACAGCGTTCTGAAATGTTCCGCTGAGCGTCGACGTCTCCTTGGGCTGTGCTGCTCCAGGGAATATCTGGGTCTGGTTGGGAGTTCAGTCGTCAACGAGAGGCGTAGAGAAACGGCGGTTCATTTAGAGGTCTGCTTCCTCTCTCCATACCCTCTGTACACACACACACACACACACACACACACACACACACACACACACACACACACTTACACAGAGAGAGAGAGTGAGCGGTTTAGTTGAGTGGTATCAGCTGCCAGGGATGGAATGTTGGCCGGCTGGAGCGAAGGACATTCCAAGATTCTCCACAGGGGAAGGGGCACAGAGCCAAGAGAAGAGGGGGAGAGAGGGAGAAAGAAAGAGGGGGAGAGATAGAGAGAGAAATAGAGAACAGGTTCATTGTTGGTCCAACTCCAGGAGTGCCTCGTTCACACGGGGTTTCATTGTACCACTGGAAACATGAAAACCCACTCCAAACGGCATTTGGATACTGAGCAGCCCTGCCCTGTGGGGGAAGACAGGTGTGTGTGTGTGTGTGTGTGTGTG
>JAPMUY010007927.1:37500-42500 GCA_026901105.3 Galaxias olidus | reverse complement strand
TCTTTCACACTCACACACGGGTGTCTCTCTCGCTCTCTCTCTCTCTCTCTCTCTCTCTGTCGGCCATGTCTACAGTATATATATATATTTATATAAAGTACATCCTATTTTATTTTCTTTCCTACTCTCTTTCTCCCATCCCAACGTTAACCTAATTGGCTGTGTGATGTTCTGTCAACGTGTTGTTTACTAATCGATGGACGGGTGGTCAACAACGCGAGCAGCTCCAAACAACAAGGGGCTGTTTGGAGTGTTTAGCTGTTTACCAGTGAACCACATTGACAGAGAGAGACGGCTCAGTGGGAACACACGTGCACTGCTAATGCTAATGCTAATGCGGAAGACGTGAATGAGGACGCGGCCTGTTTGGTGGGACGCTTTCGTGCAAAGTTGAACTGGAGGTCAAAATGGGTGGTGTGTCACAATGTGTTTGTGTCTGCAGATGCACGAGGGTTTAAGTGTGTGTGTGTGTGTGTGCGTGTGTGTGAGTGTAAGAGAGAAATGAGGGGAAATGTGTCCACGTGTTTTAGCACGTACACTGCAGCCCGCGTTTTTCTTCTTGTTTTTACCTCTCCCTCCGCTCATCCAGAGAATCAGAGTTTGGTAAATACCAGCTGGCCAGAGGCCCACCATCAATCTCCTGCATGCACACATGTGCTCTCTGGTAGCCAAGGCGTCCGCGTCATAAATTCCCCCCCGGTCCCCGACGTTAATCCGTCGGCTTGGACGCTGGTGCCCGCTGCATTCCCAGTGCTTATTTCCCAGTGTCTGATGAACACTTTCCCTGGGGAAAGATGGAGCCGAGTGCCTCGCTGATGGATGTCTGTTCCCTAGCGCAGCCTCCCGTCACACGCAGGCCGAGTTGGGTTACAGCTCCGGGAGGGGAAAGACTGGACCGGGTTCAGCTGGAGGGTGTAGATAGTATGAACTGAAGTGAGGGAAACGAGTGTTTAATCTGGGATGACATCATGGATTCCCTGAAAGTGTCGTGAGCCTTTCTGAGGTCTGGCGGAGGGCTTCAGTGGGTCAGCTGTGGACGTTGGCCTGGGTGTAGGGGAGGTGCAGGGTCTGTGGCTGGGATGAAAGGCTGTGGACGTTGGCCTGGGTGTAGGGGAGGTGTAGGGTCTGTGGCTGGGATGAAAGGCTGTGGCCGTGGGGGCCTGGGGGTGTAGGAGCTGGAGGGACACTCTGAGTGGAGGGTAACCAGACACCCTGAGTGGAGGGTAACCAGACACCCTGAGTGGAGGGTAACCAGACACCCTGAGTGGAGGGGCACCAGACACCCTGAGTGGAGGGACAGCAGACACCCTGAGAGGAGGGACAGCAGACACCCCGTCTGGAGGGACACAAGACACCCCGAGTACAGGGACACTCAGCATAGCATTGGTAGCAATAATTAATTTTCTGTCTGTGTGCTGTTTAACATTTCACACCAGACATACATGCTCTTCAATAGGAAAGTGTCCAAACTTTTGACTGGTAGTGTATGTCTGTGTGTTAGGCCAGTTGTATGAATCAGTATTCTTCCTGCGTTATTATTCTAATCTTTTTTTTCACAGTAAATTTAAAACACACTTTATGGGTGAATCAGCAGGATCTGATGATTGACATTCGGGTCATGGCCTTCCGCGGCTTTTATCCGTTCCTCAGCGTTAGGAGAGAGAGGTGTGGAGATGGGAACGAAACAGGAGTCATAGGGAAAGAAAGAGCTCTTGGGGATTGATTGTGTACAAAAAGCTCTTCAAAAGGTTCTAGAAACCAGACACTGTTCAGCCTCCATTTTTTCTCATCAAAAGGTGATTTGCATTCAATTGTTCCTTTTGTCCCGACGGGTACAACACTCTCTCTAACCCTCAAACACGCATACACACGCACACACACACACACACACAGACAGAAAATGTCATGGCCAAGCTCAATCACACACACAAACAAATATACAAGCTCTCGCGGCCAGATCCTTTTTTAGTCCCGGAGACCACATCAAAGAATATCATTATCATGGAGGATAGACTCATAATTGTCTGGCTCCTCTGTTTGCAGATGAATCTGTTTCCTGAGGGGGTCATTCCACTGGACGTGACGTATCGCCCCCCGAGTTAATTGGCTGCGAGTGACCTCATACACCCCCTTTAAATCACCCTCTCTCTCTCTCTCCGCACACACACGCATTCTTGCACGCCCACAAACACACACACACACCATTACAGGTTTCTCTCCATGTTTGCCTCTGACAGTGTCATCCATTCTGCCGAGGCAATCTTGAGGCCGACATGGAGAAATGGAAGAATGAAATATGATAATGGCGCCTGACACTGGGGGACCAGCCACTGTTCCCCGCCACGTCCATTTTGGCTCTGACGGAGGCGCAGGGAACATTCACCGCCATGTTCCTGGAGACGAGCTGTAGGAGGACTGTCAGGGAGAGACTGAGGAACGAGAGAGTGGGGGGAGGAAGGAGGGAGAGGTGGGCAAGGGAAATGGGACGGGAGAAAGAGGGGGAGCGAGAGAGAGAGCTATGGCTGTCATTTTCACAGTGGCTTGGGAACATGTTTCCTTTTCTCTCCAGTCTATCCTTCACTTCACCTGACATTTGGAGAGCGAGAGGAGAGGAGAGGAGAGCCAGAGGAGAGGAGAGGAGAGCCAGAGGAGACATTCCAGGCCTTTGTAAAGCCACATTTCTCCATCAGACCTATGGCTTTTATAATGGCTAGTTCTGCGACTCAGAGTAGCCTGCATGAGGCAGACCTATCCTGTTGTATCCTAAAGCCTGTCTGTTTGAGGTTGCTTCAGGACGCAGTAGAGGCAAACATCACATCTTCTTGTTGGTGTCCTTCTGAAGGTGTACGTGCCGGAGGTGTAGTCCAGGACAGGAGATGGAGTTTGGTTCTGAAGGTGTAGGTGCTGGAGGTGTAGTCCAGGACAGGAGATGGAGTTTGGTTCTCAAGTTGTAGATGCTGGAGGTGTAGTCCAGGACAGGAGTGTGGGTTTGGTTCTGAATGTGGACGTGCTGGAGGTGTAGTCCAGGACAGGAGATGGAGTTTGGGTCAACACAGTGTAACGTCTGGCAGACCCTATGCGTCCAACAGGACTGAGGAGACGGGAATAGATTAAGGAACATCAGTCACCTAGCAACGTTAGGTCAGGTATCCTAGCAATCATCCCCTAACTACCTCCTCTAATTCCACTTTTGTTCTCTCTCTCACTTTCTCTCTCTCTCTCTCACTCTCGCAAGGTCTCTCTCTCTTACTCTCGCAAGGTCTCTCTCTCTCTCTCTCTCTCTCTCTCTCGCTCTCTCTCTCCCAGGCCCCTTGTGCAGCCCTGATTTTATTTTTACTGTGCTGCTCTCCCTCCCTCTCAAAGTCAAAGTCACCTCTTTACATGGCTCTGGGTTTATTTGCGCTGTGTGTGTGTGTGTGTGTGTGTGTTTAAGTGCGTGTGTGTGTGTGTGTGTGTGTGTGTGTGTTTAAGTGCGTGCGTGCGTGCGTGCGTGTGTGTGTGTGTGTGTGTGTGTGTGTGTGTGTATTTGTGGGTGCATGGGCGCTGCAGGTTTATTAGGGCTGAACGCCCAGCTCTCCTAACAGCAGGCGGCGCAGAATGCCTGGTTGACTATCTCTGATATGTTCAAAGTCACAAGCGCTCACACCTCTGACAACGGAGAGACAACTGCCGGATGAGATGGAGGGATGAACAAGAGAGTGGGCTGGATCATCAAGGAGAAGCACGAGAGCTGGAGAGGCCCTTCCCGTGAAACCACCGTCGTGTGAAGTGGTCCAAAAGCAGGTTCTTTTGGACCGTCACAATAAGTACTTTCTACGGCTCCAGTGTAGGAACCTCATAACATTTTCACGAGTTAAAAGGAGTTGTAATTTCCATCGCCCGTGCCAGCATTGGTGGCGCTTGAACTTTGCTTTTTTAAACAAACCTGGAGCTGTGCATCTGAAATGGAGCAGAGAGAGAGAGAGAGAGAGAGAGAGAGAGAGAGAGAGAGAGAGAGAGAGAGAGAGAGAGAGAGAGAGAGAGAGAGAGAGAGAGAGAGAGAGAGAGAGAGAGAGAGAGAGAGAGAGAGAGAGAGAGAGAGAGAGAGAGAGAGAGAGAGAGAGAGAGAGAGAGAGAGAGAGAGAGAGAGAGAGAGAGAGAGAGAGAGAGAGAGAGAGAGAGAGAGAGAGAGAGAGAGAGAGAGAGAGAGAGAGGTGAAGTCCTAACCTCTAGTGGATCCATGTGGCTGCTGGTGAGAGCTGGTGGACTGACAGCCCCCGTTGAGGAAAATCCTTTTCTTCATTCGCTTGGTGCCGAGTGAGAAGATCGTCAGCGCCATGTTGGCACGATGTGTGGGTGGGTGGGTGTGTGCGTGTGCATGCCTGCAAATGTGTTGGTCCTTGATGTGTGTGTGACAACGTCGAGGGAACACTTACGTAACGGGCCTAACATAACATAACTACACAGACACAGATCTACAAGGGCATGAAGGTTTAGTCACAAACAAAGTGATCGCCTCAAGGGAACCAAGGGAACAGTGCCAAAGACAGGTTATGAGTAAAAGTGCTCAACTGCCTCACGAAAACCTCCAAAACAGAAATACAAGTATTCAACACGCCAATTTATTTGTGAGAGAGAGAGAGAGAGAGAGAGAGAGAGAGAGAGAGAGAGGAAAGCTGAAACACAGCACAACAGGAAAACACAGGGCGAGTGACTTTACCGTTTCCATCTTTGTGACAATAACCTAATGTCTCTATACTTTGTTCCTGAAACGTTTATGAATGTCGGATGTAGATCAGACGATTTTAAAACAATCTCTCTCTCTCTCTCTCTCTCTCTCTCTCTCTCTCTCTCTCTTTCACACACACACATACACACACGTACACAAACACAATGCTGTCTCGCTCCGGTCCCTAACCCTGGGATCAGAGGGCACTCCAGAGGACTGATGTCCACAGCATTACAACCGATGACAGGTTCTGTTTGGGCTGACCTGTGACTTGCACTGATTGTAAGCATAC
>JAPMUY010007927.1:17500-25000 GCA_026901105.3 Galaxias olidus | reverse complement strand
CAGGGAGATGGACAGAGAGAGGCAGACCGACAGGGAAATAGCCATGGAGCTAGACAGGAGCGAGAGCCAGGGAGACAGACTGCAGACTACGTCTGCTTGTGGGAGAGATGGGTAATGATGTCTCAGAGGGGGTTGCCATCTGATTTCAAAATGTCTAAACAAATGTATACGGTGTGTGATTTGACGTGGCATGAAACCACTTTGGAAAGGCGACGTTGTATCCACGGGACAATCAGATCATGATAACAGGCGCGTCGTTTAATTACACGTGTGATGAGATCAAACTGCTTTTTAATAGAAAACGCGGGATGCAGAGGGACTCCATCACAGGCTTTAATTGATGGCCGCTGATGGACCTGTATGTTTTTCCCACTGCCAGGAACTATAATGGAATTATGATTTATAAAACCAACCGCGTTCATATTTTCTGCTGCCGGGTAACACGGGCCGGTCGGGCCCTCCCGAGAGGACCTGATGGAGGGCGGTGTGAGGGTTGTGTGTGTGTGTGTGTGTGTGTGTGTGTGTGTTGGGGGGGGGTTCACGACGGCGGTGTGTTCTGTCACCACACCTCCACCGGCTCTGCAGACCAGGGTTAATAGAGCAGTGACAGCAGCAGCGGCATCATCCCATTCTCTGCTCTGTTCCACCTGCTCTGGTTTAGAACTAGAGCAATAACACACAGACGTTAAGCAGGCCCGTGCCACGCCCCCAGGTATAGATACACAGAGTGAGTGGGAAGGCCAGTGTAAGGGTACGGTGTGGGGTTGTGCACGTATGTGTATGATTTTGCTATGTGCGTCTGCCTGAATGTCTGTATATGTGTGTGTGTGTGTGTGTGTGTGTGTGTGTGTGTGTGTGTGTGTGTGTAGACAGGGTATAAAACTGATGAATCCTCAGGGCTGTACAGAGGTCTCTGTTCATGTGCAGCTCTGCCTATGGACACCAGCCACCTACACACACAGCCCCCGCCCCCCTCCCTGCTGCCTCCATCCATTTACACGTTGAATAAAAAACAAATTGAGTGCCAAAGGAGAGGATCAATCTCTGTGGCCGAGCGGGGGGGGGGAGCGGGGGATATATTCAGGGAAAATGAAACACATAAGGTGAGATTAATGCTTGGGAAGCTACGGTGGGGCTAAACGGCTACTCCTGTGAGGAGGAACTGCATTTCTTGACGGAGAGAGGGAGGGAGAGAGAGAGGGAAAGAAAGAAGGAACGTGACTGTGAGGGAGGGAGAGGATTTAGTATTTTAGCATTCAGAGACGTTTTATGATGTTTAATAGAAAAATATCATGTGTACATAAAGGGAGCCTCACTAGTGTGGCTGGGTACCCGGTTAGCTCCTCATTCCCTCACTTCCTGTTCTGGAGTAACTGTTACCTTACTCTCTCCTTTGCTGGTCAGTGCTGGGTTAGTGTTGGGTCAGTGTTAGGTCAGTGCTGGGTTAGTGTTAGGTCAGTGTTTGGTTAGTGTTGGGTTAGTGCTGGGTTAGTGTTAGGTCAGTGTTTGGTTAGTGTTGGGTCAGTGTGGGGTTAGTGTTGGGTCAGTGTTAGGTCAGTGTTGGGTTACTTCCTGGTCTGACAGTCACACCTGAGGTGACCAGTTTGCCTCGCTCTGCTCTGCCAAACAGAAACACACAGTATGCTGAGAATCACTCTGTTATACGCCTGCACCTGAAACACACACGACACAAACACACATGGACACAACACAAGCACAATTAATCTGCCTGTGTGGCAAGCCATAAGACACACACACACACACATACACACACACACATACGCACACAGTCCTTTAAGGTGGTGGCTTTGAGTTCATACTCTTCCTGGTAAAAAGAGACCACCCTGAGTGTAAACGAGAGAGGAGGTGTTTGTGTGTGTGTGTGTGTGTGTGTGTGTACGTGTGAGAAGGAGAAGGCAGTATCCGCCCCACACTGCAGTTTTCGACCAGACAGGGGGCAGCTCATATAATGAAGCTGTACATTAACAGCACCACCAGCCAGCCAGGGTGAATTACAGAGCCACTAGCACTGCACGGGGTTAACCCAGGCATTCACACACACACACACACACACACGCACACGCCAGGAGGAGAGGCCGAGAGAACCAGAGAAGAAGGGAAAGCTAGAAAGAGATACAGAGGGAAAGACTGAGAGAGATTGAAATCTATTTAATGTGTGGGTGGGGAGTATGTATGGTCCATTATTACTATAAGTACATCATAGCTAGGACAGTAAGACAAAGCTCTCATTACTTTAATAATCTTCTGGAAAATGGGGTGTGCGTGAGCGTGCGCGTGTGTGTGTGTGTGTGTGTGTGTGTGTGTGTGTGTGTGTGTGTGTGTGTGAGAGAGAGAGAGAGAGAGAGAAATGAACAAAAAATATGTTCTTAATAACTTCCAAGGAAGGAACTCTGTATCTGCATGGAGTCAATTAGGTGCTACACGCCCCCCCCCCCCCCCCCCCCCGCCCCACACACCCTCTTTCTCTTACTTTTTCTTTTCCTCTTCTTCGTCCTCCTCCTTCTACTCCCACTTGCCCTCCTCGTCCTCTTCGCCTGCCTCCTCCTCTGTCCGTGTCCTCATCTCTCCCTCACTCTGAACACCTTTCATGTTGTGATGAAACACAGCCGGCCTCCATTCCTCATCCGGCGCCTTCCTCTGTGTCTCTCCCCACTGTCACTCCCTCAACCTCTCTCGTCTCACTCGGCCCCCGCCACACACACACACACACACGCACAGTCGGTCTCTGTGACTGTGGCACCATAAAGAGCAGTGGGAGGTCAGGGGGTGTGTGGAGGGGGTGTGGGCTCACCCCGCCGCTGAATGTCAGCCGTCCGCGCGCTGCTGCTTATGATTAAACCATCTCCTCTCGCCAAGCTGTCAGAGTGGTCTCTCAGAGAGGGTGACCCTTTAAAGAGCTGCCCTTCCTAACGCACACGGCCGAGTGTGTGTGTGCGTGTGTGCGTGTGTGTGTGTGTGCGCGTGCGTGTGCTCACTGCCAGTCTATATTGCTTTTAATATGAGTTTGATATGGCTCCGAATACTCCATCTCCTCTCAGCCATATTTTGGGGTTTTGATTGTGGTTCACACACACACACACACACACACACACACACACACACACTCACACACAAAACCTCCCAGTGCCTCCATGACCCCGAGCTTCTTATTTGAGGCACTCTGAATGCATTTTTAATCTTACCGATTGCTACCTCTCTCAAACTGTCCATCTCAGCCCCTTTCTCTCTCTCTCTCTCTCCCTCTCTCTCTCTCCCTCTCACACATTCTCTCTCCTCTCTCATCTTTTCTCTCCCTTGGATTTTGATAACCAGACCGAGTAGCCTTTAACCTTCGCCCAGTAGCTTCCTCTGTTCTGTCCCCTCTCACCCTCTCTTTCCCTCTCTCCCTCTCTCCCCCTCTCTTTCCCTCTCTCCCATATCTTCCGCGGGCCTTTATACAAGGGCACAGCCTTTAACCCCCGTCTCTCTCTCTTCCTGTCTTTTCTCTCTCTGTTCCTATCTTCTCTCTCTCTCTCTTGGAGCTCTGTGTGATTAGTCCTCTGTCAGAGAGCGCTCTGTGGACTGACAGGTTTTTAGCCTTTATCATTGGGCGGTTAGGGAAACGTGTCGGAGTTGAGTCAGAGCTCTTCGTCCCCCCCCCCCCCCTCCTCTTCACCGTGCCGAGAGGGAGAGCGAGGGTGAAGCAGCAACGGAGAGGGACAAATGAAAGGGGGGAATAACTCAAAAAGAGGAAGAGTAGAGCGATGAGGAGTGCCCTGGTGGGACGGACAACTGCGAAAGAAAGGGGGGGGGGGGGTGACAAAGTGTTTAGAAGGATGGAGGTGAGGTGGGTGGAGGGATTGATAGGCAGATGGTGAGAGGAGAAGGAGAATGGATGGACGGGAGTAGGAAAGGAGAGGAGAGGAGAGGAGAAGAGGAAGGCTGTTTTTCCACGGCCGGCCAGGTTTACGGCTCTCCCAGGCCCTGAGGCATGTTTGTTTCAGATGTAAGGTTGTCCCTCTGGGACGGGGCTAAGTCTGCCGCTGTAAGTCATCCAGGCTAGCAGCTCAGGGCCAACCCTATGTCCTCAAGATGTCTGTGTGTGTGTGTGTGTGTGTGTGTGTGTGTGTGTGTGTGTGTGTGTGTCGGATTAGCCATGCTCTCCTCTCCTCTCCTCTCCTCTCCTGTCTTCCTCCTGTCTTCCTCCTGTCCTCCTCCTTCCTATGGTATCCGGCCTCAACCCTTTCCCCACCTTTCGTTTAAGTTGGACTGTGGAGTGGGTTCTTCCTCCACCCCCTGGTTTGTCCGGTTCTCTTTCCCCCTCTACCACCGGCTGCTGAATGGATCTGATGTCAGTCGGATAAGACAGGAAGCCCACAGGATCCCTGTCGGCCTCGTTCGGAGCACTTTAGGTCAGCCTCGCTACACTTATGCCTCCATTTCCTGTCGGCTGGAGGGAGGACATGACTCTCGCACACAGGATAATGCAATTGTCCTGTAACCCAATTAGCCGATAAGAAGGATCGTGTGTGCGCGTGTTTGGTTCTGAGAGGCTTAAGAACACGAAGGCACCTGTTTCTGGTTGGAACCCTCTAGATAAGAGATCTGTCCCACTCTGTGCACGGCCACCGTCCCCACGTTGTTCTCTGTTCACGCTGAGCCCGTATGGAGGGCCATCGACACGGTCACAGGTGAGAGAGAGAGAGAGAGAGAGAGAGAGAGAGAGAGAGAGAGAGAGAGAGAGAGAGAGAGAGAGAGAGAGAGAGAGAGAGAGAGAGAGAGAGAGAGAGAGAGAGAGAGAGAGAGAGAGAGAGAGAGAGAGAGAGAGAGAGAGAGAGAGAGAGAGAGAGAGAGAGGAGGAAGAGGAGGAAGAGGAGGGAGGTCAAGGTGAGGAGGGACATGGCGCAAATAGAGAGGCAGAGGGGAGTGGGAGGACGCCGCCGCTGTCGTACGTGGGACCTCAGCCTCCTCCTCTCCCCTCTCCCCCCTTTCCTCTGGCTCCCCGCTTTCCTCCCCTCTCCCCCCTCCTCTTCCTGCGGGAGTGAAGCCCTCCTCGTCGCACATCCACCTGCCTAACCTTGCTCTGTGGGAGTGACAGACGCGCGGCAGGGCATCGGAGGGGGGGGGGGTTTAAAGCGCTCCCCGGGTTGATACAGCGTGCCGGGAGCTATCTCTGGGTGTCTCTCCGTGCCTCTGTGAATATGCCTTGTAGCTGACACGGCCTGCGTCTCCTTTGTCGTTGGCTTTTCATCTTCCCCTTCCACACTCACACAATGCCGGTCGCTTTATTAGCAGTCTTTTCAAAAAAAAAAAAAAACTACTTTGAATGTTTTGAGCGGCCCCCCGTGTGTGTGTGTGTGTGTGTGTGTGTGTGTGTGTGTGTGTGTGTGTGTGTGTGCGCGCGCGCGCGCGTGTGCGTGCGTGTGTGGAACGTTTGCTGACACAGAGCGAGAGATACTGAGAGTGACTAAACTCCCCCAGGCAACAACCTGAGACTGGCTCTGCCTTCTGATTAAGTCACCTGAAGTGACTGCAGCTACTGGTCTACCTAGAAGAGGGAGTGTGTGTGTGTGGGTGTGTGTGTGCGTGTGTGGGTGTGTGTGGCTCAACTCATGCATCATGCATTGAAAGTTCCTATCATCTAGAGATCATTGAGGGAAACGTCCGCAGACGCAAACCAATTCCTCTCTCTCCCCCCGGCTGAGAGAGAGGGACAGCACACCTAAATGGACTGCTGAGCTGGCCCCCTCTGACTAGCAGATAACACTGTCCACTGTCTGAAACACAATCCTCTCCCCCTGGCTCCGTTCCCTCAGCAAACACCATGAGCTGCACTGCTTTGAATTGATTTGAATTTCATCAACAGTTTGCCGGAGTGTCACTCTAAGTCTTCAATGCGTGTCGACCTGTGAAATGGAAGCTAGGACTTGGTTCCATCGCTTCAGTACACAGGAAGGGGCTTTTTGGAAAACATTAGGATGAAGCCTCTTTCTGAAACAGCCAAACTGCAGCCGTAGGTCTGAATGGACATCCATTGAGCCGCTTGCTGCATTCAGTGCAGCCATTTAACATGGGAGCCAGGTTTTTCTGCGCTGCAGTCAAACAGAGCGCTCATGGTGATATATATACATATATATATATATATATATATATATATATATAGTATTCTTTATATATTGTATATTTAAGTCCAGTGCTTTTTATAGGTCCCTGCCCCGTGAGTCAGCGTGAACTCAATTCACAGAGTGCATTAACACTCGCCGTGGAAATGCCGCCTGCCATATTATTTCAATCAAAACCCTCCTCTACCAGACCAATGGGGGTTTGGAAATGTGGCTACGCCCACGCACACACACACACACACACACACACACACACACACACACACACACACACACATACACACCCCTTGCATCGCTCACAGCCCCGGCCTCCTCCAGAGACGAGCACTTATCTCCTGTGCTCCTATGCTGTGGCACTGCCTGTGGAGCGTTGAACACAGACGTGGGAGTGGAGGGGAGGAGGGGGAGGAGGGGGAGGAGGGGGTCATACATGGATGACCTTCTGTCTAACACAGACGCCGTGTCTGGGGAGGGCCGGGGTCCCCGTGGCGAGGGCCCTTCCAAAGGCAGGTGACGGCGACGCCGGGGAGCCACCTGACTTCCTGTCGGCACAGGAAGGGGCTGTCGGCTCCACTCCTCTTCATCCTCCCCCTCCTCGCGGAGGTCAGCGCTAGCCCGACGGCGACCCCAGCGGGCGGGGGGGGTCAGAGTTCGTGTGTTTCCCACCGTGGAGCGCTGTTGCGTTTTACTGGAAAGTCTCTGGGATGAGGCCGGGGTCGGGGGGCCAGAGGGGAAAGCAGGGTTTATAGGAAATCTGCTGCTGGTTAAAACTTCCTCTCTCTCTCTCTGTGTGTGTGTGTGTGTGTGTGTGTGTGTGTGTGTGTGTGTGTGTGTGTGTGTGTGTCTTAGTTCTCTAGAATGAAAATAACTATTACAAATAGAGTCAAAGGGGCATGTCATTTAACCCGCCACATTAGGAGGTTCCCCACTATAAAATTAAGCATTCCCTCCCTCCCTCTCTTCCTCCCTCCCTCTCTCTCTTCCTCCCTCTCCCTCCATTCTTTAAGTGTTTCCTTAATTCCTGTCTTTCGTGCCTCGTCGGCTTTTCACCCTCCATTAGCCTCTTGGTTAATCTCCGGCTCCCGGACAGTCCAGTTCAAACCCTCCGTCTCCTGTCCTTTATCACCCTTCATCTCTCTCTCTCTCTTTCTTTCTCTCTCTGTTCTCTCTCGCTCTTTCATTCCCACCTTCCCCGTTTGTCCTAATGGGTAGTGCCTAATTTTTTGAGTCGACAGACATCGCCAACCTCAGCTCTGTTTTGCTTCCTCTTTTTTTCTTTTGTGCCCTCCCTATCTCTCTCTTCCTATCTCTCTCTCTCTCTCTCTCTCTCTCTCTCTCTCTCTCTGTTTCTCTCTTTCTCACCTTCTCTTTCGTGCTG
>JAPMUY010007927.1:0-12500 GCA_026901105.3 Galaxias olidus | reverse complement strand
CTGGTCTGCCTGTGGGTTTCTACCTGAGCCAGGGGTTTCTCTTTTTGCTGATGTCTCAGTGTTCCCACTTCAGCCGGATGTCTGGTCACACACCAGGTAACAGGCACACACACACACACACACACACACACACACACACACACTCTGCCGCGAGGCCCTCAGGGAGCCCGTTCTGCTCACTGTGTTCACCGGCTGAAGGAGAACGGGGAGGAGGGGAGCAGACAAACCGAGACCCCTCGACAAGAGAGAGAGAGAGAGAGAGAGAGAGAGAGAGAGAGAGAGAGAGAGAGAGAGAGAGAGAGAGAGAGAGAGAGAGAGAGAGAGAGAGAGAGAGAGAGAGAGAGAGAGAGAGAGGAAGAGAGATAAAGAGAGAGGGAGAGAGAGAGAAAGATAAAGAGAGAGAGAAAGAGAGAGAGAGAGAGATAAAGAGAGAGGGAAAAAAAAAGGAGGCGAGGGAAAGAGAGAGTGGGAGAGAGAGAGAGCTAGAGGGGCAGAATGAAAGAGAGAGAGAGAGAGAGAGAGAGAGAGAGCGAGAGAGAGCCATTGAGGCAGGTGCTTACTGCAGGTGAATTGCTGAGCCTATTTCATGAGTGGATAACCACCATAAAAACACCCCCCCCCCCTCCTAACAACAATAACACCATGGTCCCCTCCCCGTGTTAGACTCACACAGGGTCACATGATCCAATGACAGGGAGTGGTGACACTTCTCTTTCCTCTAAAGACTACAAAGACAGTGGACGGCGGTTTCCGCCTCTCGTAACCATGGCGATTCGGGAAAAGCCTTGCCGGCCCAGCGTCTGCTGTCATCTGCCCACGCCGTCAACACGAGTGTCGCCACTCCCGCTCACCGAAGACTCCGCACCTGCCAGCGGAAATACCCCCCCGCTGAGCGAGATCTGTGATCGATACATGGAATGATCCTGTGCCTGTTGCCGGGCAAAGGTTAGGTAGCAACAACCTGACTGACTGTACAATGGAGGCGATTGTTAATACTATGGGATTTCAGTGGCGTGTTCCCCTTCACAACCAACAAAGAAGGCAGGCATAGGTGGACAGGACAGAGACAGAGGAGATGGATGTTGAGGAGGAGGAGGAGGAAGAAGAGGAGGAGGAGGAGGAGGCAGGCTGCCCCTATAGGAGTTGAAAACGTTTCTAGAGGCTTCTAAACATCTGGCTCTTCAGTGTGGCTGCAGGCTGGATCCTAAACATGCACACTGACTAAACAACCACACACACACACACACACACACACACACACACACACACAGACACAAACACACACACACAGACGCAGGCTGGATCCTAAACATGACTAAACAACCACACACACACACACACACACACACACACACACACACACACACAGACATAGAAACATTTTCACAAAAAAACTTTCAATTCAAATCCGCGGGCATGGAGTGAATGGGATGAGAGAAGGCTGTCTCAACGCCTTTGTTTTTGTGACTGAACAGACAGACTGAACAGACATGTGGTGCTGGATAGAGCAGGCTCCACAAAATGACCCACCGCTTTTTCATTCTCTCTCTCTCATTCTCTCTCTCTCATTCTCTCTCTCTCGTTTTCTCCCTCTCCTTTTCTCTCTCTCCACCTCTTCACATCTCTGCCCCGGTCCTGGGCTGTGGCTGGAGCTGGCCCTCCACTGACAATGGCTCTGATTACTTCATTACAGGTGCCCTGCTGCTGCTCTCTCTCTCTCTCTCTATCTCTCTCTCTCTCTAGCTCCACCTTTACCTACCTCTCCCTCATCCTCTCTCTCTCTTTCGTCTTGGTCAAATGCAGAGACAGGGACGTTCCCCGTCTAGGAATGTGTAAGCAGGTTCACTGCACACCTCCATGGAGACTGCTGCATCCAAAGAATATCATCTGATTGCATGCAAATGGAATTTGAGGATGTGTTCGCCATGCAGGCTACAACATGACCTAACCATCAGAGCGGAGCAGAGCTGGGAATGGTGGAGAATAGTAGAGTAGAGCGGATTCGAGTAGAGTATACTCTATAGAGTAGAGTAGAGCAGAGTAGAGTGGAACAGAATCTAGAGTAGAGTAGAGTAGTACAGGACATAGACAGCATCTTTACATGTTGTTAATGTATGAAGCCCTCCCTGGCCCCTGCCCACTGGACTGACCTTGTTGTGTGTTCACAGGAAACAGGGCTTCAGTGAAACACGGCCCCTCCAGCTCCACAGACGCATGAGAAACCTCCACGTCTGTAAACAGAGGGTAAACACAGCTCAGAAAAAACCTACGCATGATTAAATAGATCTGTTCTAGACAAACAAACCAAGTGGGGCTGCGGATTGTGGGTAAGTCGTGTGTGTGTGTGTGTGTGTGTGTGTGTGTGTGTGTGTATCAGATGTGTGTTGGTGTGTTAGTGTATTGGGCCGTGTGTGTGTGTGTGTGTGTGTGTGTGTGTGTGTGTGTGTGTGCGTGTGTGCGTGCGTGTGTCAGTGTATGGGTGTGTGTTGGTGTGTTAGTATATTGGGTTGTGTGTGTGTGTGTGCGTGCGTGTGTGCGTGCGTGCGTGCGTGCGAGAGAGTGAAGGAGATATGGATGGTTGCCTTCCATTTCACAGCTCTGAATTCCAGCCGACTCTTGCAAACCCTCGCTCTGGTTTCCTCGCAGAGACGTTTCATTACAGCTGGAGACAGCACCCTCCCTCCGCACATAGACTTAGACTCATCATTAAGAAAACATACAACCAGGGGAGGGACCCCCGTGTGTGGGGGTATACAGTATGTGTGTGTGTGTGTGTGTGTGTGTGTGTGTGTGTGTGTGTTAGTGTGTTAATGCTGTTGGAGCAGAACACCAGACAGTCGAACATCTCAATAGACGTATGATTTATGATTCCCTCCTTGAGAGTATTCTGCACCTGTGAACCAGGCTAAAATACAGACTGCCGTGTGTGTGTGTGTGTGTGTGTGTGTGTGTGTGTGTGTGTGTGTGTGTGTGTGTGTGTGTGTGTGTGTGTGTGTGTGTGTGAGAGAGAGAGAGAGAGACAGAGACAGAGAAGAGGTGGTAATCTACCGGGACATAATTGGATCAGAACATCTCTCCTTCTCTCTTTCCATCTCTCTATTTCTCGCTGTGTCAAACTCATTTAATGAACCGTCGTGCAAACACACACACACACACACACACAGACACACACACACAGACACACACACACACACACACACACACACACACACACACACACACACACACACACACACACACACACACACACACACACACACACACACACACATTTCACCAGGAGGAGGAAGTCGGTGTGAGAGGCAGGGAGAGGCATTTCCTGACTAGAAATCAGTGTGATGGAACGAGTTGCTTTTGAGTGCCTGAACACAAGTGGCCATGACGGCTGCGTTTGATTGGCCGCATTCATGCTCCGTTGATCTCGCAGCAGTGAGAGACTGAGGAAGGGGGGGGGGGATTGGTGCAGCAGCTTTCTCTGGGCTGTGTGCGATGATGTAACGCTATGGAGGGGTGGAGGGTGCGCCGGGGTGTGTGTGTGTGGGGGGGGGGGGGGGGGGGGGTGGGAAGAGGGAGGGGGCGGGTCAGTTGAGGGAGAGAGATGTAGCACATTTAGGCCGTTTTCCAATTCACAATTGAAATGTCGAAATTGCAGCTGTTGAATGCATCAGGGGAGATAAGTGGTCTGTTATTTGATCCGGACCTAAGGCGAGATGGATGGAGAGATGGAGACCAACACAAAGGCAGAGAGAAAGAGAGACAGAAACAAAGAGAGAGAGAGAGAGAGAGAGAAAGAGAGAGAGAGAGATAGAGAGAGAGAATGCGAAAGACAGTGAAAGAGCGAGAGCGAAAGAAAGCGAGAGACAAGAGAGATAGACAAAAAGAGAGAGAAATGGTTGAAGCTAGAGCTAGAGATGGATGGGCTTATTCATCCCACGTTCCTGCCCCTGTATGTTTGTCTGTTTGTTCATGTCATACTGGTTTTGTTTGGATGGAGTGAAACAGGACGAGTTAAAGAGAGTGATGAGGTCTCACGATAGTCACCGTCTAAGCCCAATGAAAGACGTTTGCTGTTCACTGACGGGGAACGGCCTGCCGCTTACCAAGGCTTTGTCCCAAATAGACACATTTAACCTGACAGCTGCTCCTTCATATCCACCATCCAGCCCACGTGGTTATATGGCCAAGTGACCGTGTAGCTTAGCTTTAGCCAAGGTTGTCATGGTTATGGATCATTGAGCGTGTGTGTGTGTGTGTGTGTGTGTGTGTGTGTGTGTGTCTGTGCACATGCCAAAACAGCCGCCTCTTTCCGACTGCCATCTCGAGAAGGCTTCAGAGAACTTCTGGGAACACTGATTTATTCCCAGCTGTGAATGCATTCAGATTAGCCAACGATCAGATGTGTGTGTGTGTGTGTGTGTGTGTGTGTGTGTGTGTGTAAGTTCTGTCTATCCGTCTGACTGTGTGTGTGTGTGTGTGTGTGTGTGTGTGTGTGTGTGTGTGTGTGTGTGTGTGTGTGTGTGTGTGTTTGTGTGTGTGTGTGTGTGTTGTGGTGGCGTTCAGGGGATGGTGTGTGGCCCAGGGTGTGATTTGAGAAGGTGTGAGGGGCCCATCAGAGAAAGAAGGGAGAAAAGAAAGAGAGAAAGAGAGAGAGAGAGAGAGAGAGAGAAAGAGAGGGAGAGAGGGAGAGAGAGAGAGAGAGAAAGAGAGGGAGAGAGGGAGAGAGAGAGAAAGAGACCCAGGATGAAAACGTTTCCCGTCCTTTACTGTCCTTAGACTGCATGTTGTAAACACACTTACAGCCCCCCGGCTCTCTGTGGTGTGTGAGAGTGTGTGTGTAAGAGTGTGAGGATGTCCTGGAACTTAAGTTTAAGACTTGGGACTGAGTGCCAGATGTTTGCATGCAACTACACACACAGAAACTCACACAAACTCACACGCACACACACGCGCACACACACACACACACACACACACACACACACACACACACACACACACACACACACACACACACACACACACACACACACACACACACTAAGTAGGGCAGTTGAGGTCGGACAACAGAAGAGAGCGAGAACATGAGAGAAAATCGTCATGTCTGGAGCATTAAGATTCTTCTTGTTCTCAGAGTTGTTAACGCACGTACGCACACACACACACACACACACACACACACACACACACACCCATATACTTGAACTGTACTCTTGGCACAGAATGCAATACATACATGCAGCCGACTCCACTGTGCGGGACGGGGTGGATGTGAAAGTGGGACCTCTGATGGTGGCACAGCGCTTTGTCCTAAAGCCCTGCCTCCCTAATAGACAGCACCCCCCTCCCCTCCCCCCCCACCCCCCACCCCCACCCCACCGTACAGTGACCTCCCCCCTGCTTCCATCCCCCCGTTCCCACCGCAGGGACCAGCTCAAACAGACCCTTCTAACAGCCCCGCCGCGTGGAACATAGCTGCGGTCCATGCTGTGGGCATCTCTGTGTGTGTGTGTGTGTGGGGGGGGGGGGGGGGGGGGGGTTAGTGGACGGGTGTGAGAGAAAGAGAGAGAGAGAGAGAGAGAGAGAGAGAGAGGGCGGGTCGTCCTCCGGCAGGCCGCTGCAACGCCCCCGCGCTCTCCACGCTCCCGTTCCCCTCCCTCCCACCTCCTCCCGAGGAGCTCCGTGAAGCGGCGGCGCGGCCATCTTGAAGCAATCTAAAGTTAATAAAGTGGAGCGTGTTAGAGGGGAGAAGGTGGCGGCTGGGTGGAGGCGCTGTCATGTGTCGACAGACCCGGACCCACAGCTGGACCAGCACCCAGGGGAGCAACGGCAGCACACGGCCTTGGAAAGGACGGTGTAAGCGTTTGCGGAGAAGCACGCGGCCAATCTTCCGCCCAGGGGCAGATAAAAAGGGGCAGAAACTGTCTTTTGAGAGAGAGAGGGAATATAAAGAGAAAATAGAGACGTAGGGAAATGAAGCAATGGAAAGGTAGAGGAGGGGAAGAGCCAGAGCGAGGCTGGGCCTTTGATCGCCAGCGTCCGTACCGTTCTCCCGCACGGCCTCCTAGCCCTGGGACATACAGCCCAGGCCTCCCAGGTCAAAGCCTAACACGGGCCACTGAGCCGGGGTCAGGGGGGAGCCGTACAGGCCTGGTGCTCACCGATACCCGGGACTGAGGAGACCGTTTCTCCAGCGCTCCCTCTCCCTCTTCTTCCTGGGTCTGGTGGTGAGGCGTTCTGTCCGGCACTGTGACGAGGGGATGGGTCAAGGGGTGGGAGAGAGACCCGAGTGTTTCTCGTCGCACGAACGAGCTGAACCGACACACACACACACACACACACACACACCCCGAGTGTGGGCTTCCTGCCCCGGTGTGGCTCTCGCTCCGTGCCTCCGTTTGGGTGCCCCTTGTCCTCCGTCCTGTCTCCTGTTTCGTTCCTCCTGTGTCCCCTCCATGTCCCTCTTTCTTGTGAACTCTCCCTCTGTCTTTTTAGCTCTCCTTAGTCCTCTACTTCTCTGTGTCGTCGTGTCCCAGCCCGCCTGTTGCCTACAACCAGAGGAGAACTGTACGCGCATGTGCCTCTGTGTACGTGTGTGTGTGTGTGTGTGTGTGTGTGTGTGTTAGTGTGTGTGTGCGCGAAAGAGTTTTAAAAACAGGCTTTTGACTGTGAAACACCAGGAGCATTTCAGTAGCTTGCTGTTGACACTCTCGCTGGGATTGGGGACTGTTCAAAGACCTATTACTGAGGTACACACACACACACACACACACACACACACACACACACACACACACACACACACACACACACACACACACACATACACACTCTCTCTCGTAGTTCCTTTCTTTACCATCAGTTTTAATTAGTCAACTTTCTGGAACTTTCTCTGTGTTTGGACCCTGGTGGGCTGTCAGTGTGCTGTCCTCCTACTGTCGCCTGCTCTACCACTACTCTGCAGGGTGTCTGTGTGTGTGTCAGTGTGTGTGTGTGTGTGTGTGTGTGTGTGTGTGTGTGTGTGTGTGTGTGTGTGTGTGTGTGTGTGTGTGTGTGTGTGTGTGTGTGTGTGTGTGTGTGTGTGTGTGTGTGTGTGTGTGTGTGTGTGTGTGCGCGTGAGTGTGAATGTGGTGTGTGTGTGTGTGTGTGTGTGTGTGTTTAGAGTTTGAACTCTCATTAGGACACTGTAACAGCCTCAGGGGGAGCAGCTCTCAGCCCTCTGAAGTGAAGTGTTGTTTGGTCTGCTCCATCTCTCTCTCTTTCTCTGCGTGTGTGCGTGTGTTAGTGTGTGTGTGTGTGTGTGTGTGTGTTCGATACCAAACAAGGTGATTCCCCGTTGCCTCAGTTTCCCCCCCCCCCCTGAAACACACTCTCTTTCTCCCTCTCCCACCGCAGATACTTCTCGACTACTTGTGAGTCGACGCTGTCACGTTGGTGAGAGTGTGATAAAGACCAAACGGGTAGAGAAAGGGCCGTAAGCCCAGGTTGGACGAGCGAACGCTCTCAATTCCTCCGTTTCGAAAAGGAGCTGCGACACAACACAAAGCTCCCCGGTCACAAATGAAAGTGAAATGAGATGTTCTGTTATTAATCAGTGCGTCTCGCAGCGGAACATCACCTTGTTATGTGATGCCGGGACCGGCGCAGCGTAACGCATCCAGCAACATCTCCATTACACTGGGACGGAGCGACGAGCGCATATGAGCTGTCGACTCTGCGTGTGGCTTGACGGGACTTCATTAGTTCACTGTGGGGGCGGGGGGGGGGCAGGCCTCATAATGTGGAGAGGTGGGAGAGAGGGGGAATTGGTTGTGTGTGTGGGAGCTTGCAATAGAGAAAGAGAACGGGGCTAGGGAGACACATGGAGAAAAGAGGTGGGGTTGAGTGAGAGGGACGGAGAGAGGGAGAGAGAGATTAAAAGAGAGGAGGAAGACTGGGAGGTCGACACAGGGATATGAAGGGGTGGGGTGTGTAAGGGGTCTCCTGGATGCCGTTAGCCATGAAAGTGATTTCTTTTGTCGAAGGATGGGAATAGGATTCTTATTTATGTTGTAGGCTTATTGCTACCAGAGGAAGCATTTCTACTTTAGATAGATGAATACTATCATTATGAATAATAAATGACTGCACTTTTGAATATGAGACCAATATAAAAGTTTTCAGTGAGTTGGTGTATTGCAATCTGGGGAGTAAAATATGTAATGGGTGGTTCGTTGTGTGAATTGGAGGTCTCAATGATCATGAATACACAAGCATCTGATCTGGTGTAGTGTAATGTTGGGAATTGTAGTTCATAAAGAACAATTGCAGTCTGTAGAGATGAATTAGTAATGGTTCGTTAAAGGTTGGTAATTTAGGTTTAAAGGACCACTAAGATATTTAAATTGCTTTCAAGTCTGAAAGTAAAAAACTGAAAAATCTTTTTTTAACATCTCCTCTCAAACTTCCACGTAGGATTTTAGTCACCATAGAGGAATGATTATTATTATGATGTTTACACTCAACCTTTACTGAAGCCTTTTGGCTACTACGGTTTAGAACGCCTTCGATTACGGGCATGATAAACGGTCTGTATTCTCGACGGCTTCTCGACGGCTCTATTCCAAGTTCACCTGAAAGTACATCGTCGCCTCTGTGCACCTCTGGGTGTGTCTCGCGACACCACGCCGTGCAGAGCCTCACGCTCGCCGTAAACCGAGGCCAAGGCCTGTTCCAGAGAGAGGGGACGGGACAGCGCCAAGTCGCTGGACTCGCCCAGCGTCCCTGGGCGCACCTCGCTCATGCTGGAGCCGGGAGGCTGGATGAAGGGCCCAGGGGGAGGAGCTCTCTGTGTCCCACCGTGGTCTCTGCTCACGTGGCGCGCTCCGCTGCACTGGAACCACACGCCCGCGTCCCCGCTCCTCGGCGCTCCGCCGTCTCCTCACGGTAGCTGCGTCTGCTCTCGTTCTTTCACGGTCTCACACACACACACACACACACACCCACACACACACACACACACACGCGCGCGCGCGTCCTGAACGCTGCCCATGAGTCGGATACCTCCGTATTTTCCCCTCCGTCCTGAAGACGTGCGACCTTTTTTGTCCGTGAGGCTGTTAGGGGGCCGTGTCGACCTGCGTAAGAGACCCCATTACGGTCCGTGTCAACCTGTCACTCGGAAACCTCCCAGCTCGAAGTTGCTCCTCCGGGGCAGATTGACGAGAGCCGGAGGGGGGTGGAATATATTTGCGGGGGGGGGGGGGGGGGGGGGGGGGGGGGTTTGGGTGTGCTGGTAACCGGTCTCACGGACGGGTCAGTCAGAGAGGCTGCGGCGTGTTGGGGCTGCCACTGGGAGAAACAGCCTCTCTGCCCGGGGGTCGGCGCCCCTTCCTCTCGGCCGGCACACAGTGACAGCCGCGCTGGCAGCGTCTCCACTTCTGCTCGCGTGCACGTCTTTCTGGGCACACACCGACAAGCGCGCTAGGCTTGTGCTTACACGAACCCACTCACTCACACACACACACACACACTGACAAATGTGCAGTGTGCACGTGCCTACTCAAACAAACCCACACACACTTATAGTGTACACATATGTACACACACTCACAAACGTGCACTGTGCAAGTGCTTGCACAAATCAGCGCACACACACACACACACACACACACTCACACACACAGAGACAGATGTACTGTGCACACACACACACACACACTCACAGAGACACATGTGCCACGCACACACACACACACACACACTCACACACACAGAGACACACACACTAAACTATTCTGTGAATTTGGAGCAGAAAGCGGGTTGGTAAAGCAGCCATAGTATCGGCGGGCTAGCGGCGGGCGCAGAGCTCAGAGAGCGACCTTTCCATATTCATGGCGTCATCATCACAGCGGCAGAATGTTCCCGGCTCCGCACCCCCCCCCCTCGTTGGGTCAGTGAAACGTGGTCTCCGTGGTGACTGGCCCGTGGACGGCTTTGTGCTGAGAACAGGAAGAGGTGAGCTGGAAAAGAGAAGACTGCAGGGGAACCTCTGAGATGACGGAGGGATTAAGTGAGTCTAGTGCTGATGACAGGGAGACTCCAGTCTCTCTCTGCTAGGGGCACTGAGGGGACTGTGTGTGTGTGTGTGTGTGTGTGTGGAGTGTGTGGTGGGATGGGGAGGTTGTGAGATCAGAAACTTCTCTGATGCTAGCCGTTATCTAAAGTATGAGATCAGTGAAGATGAAGTGTACCAAGGTAAACGGCAGCACCACAGAGCAGCGGTAACAAACTACCCAATACACCCCCCCTCTCTCTCTGTCTCTCTCTGTCTCCCTCTCTCTCCCTCTCTCTCTCTGTCTCTCTCTCTCTCTCTCTCTCTCTCTCTCCCTCTCTCTGTCTCTCTCTGTCTCTCTCTCTCTCTCTCTCTCTCTCTCTCTCTGTCTCTCTCTGTCTCTCTCTCTCTCTCGCTCTCTCTCTCTCTCTCTCTCTGTCTCTCTCTCTCCTCTCCCTCTCTCTCTCTCTCTCTCTGTCTCTCTCCTCTCTCTCTCTCCCTCTCTCTCTGTCTCTCTCTGTCTCTCTCTCTCTCTCCCTCTCTCTCTCTCTCTCTCCCTCTCTCTCTCTGTCTCTCTGTCTCTCTCTCTCTGTCTCTCTCTGTCTCCCTCTCTCGCCATCTCTCTCTCTGTCTCTCTGTGTCTCTCTCTCTGTCTCCCTCTCTCTCCCTCTCTCTCTCTCTCTCTCTCTCTCTCTCTCTCTCTCTCTCTCTCTCTCTCTCTCTCTCTCTCTCCCTCTCCCTCTCCCTCTCCCTCTCCCTCTCCCTCTCCCTCTCCCTCTCTCTCTCTCTCTCTCTCTCTCTCTCTCTCTCTCTCTCTCTCTCTCTCTCTTTCTAGTGTGGCCAGGCTCAGTGGGAGGTGGATGAGCTTCCTGAGGCGGCGCTCCATGGTAACGGCTGCTTGGAGGAGCGGGGAACGCCGCCGAAAGCGTTCTGGAACTTCTCAACAGAACCTGTGAGGTGACGAAGTGGACGTGTCGTCGAAGACGAAGAGACGAAGGTGGGCAGAAGAGGGAGAGAAGCAGCGTCCATATTGAACAAAAAAAACTCTTCATCTCTAGTGACTCATCTAATGAGAACAAAATAAGCAGCCGTCTTTGTTAAATCCATATTTGTATTCCCTCATATCTTCACCGTACATCAGCCAGTATATACCAGCTCATCTCTAAGTGAGGAATAATAATAATAATGATCATCACTCCCTAGCTAGCCCTCAATTACCCATCCATGCATGCAGTCAGCCAATCGCTGAGCAGGAAGATCCAGTTTACAGGGTCAATCCCCACAGCGTTTGCGTGGACGCACGTTTCATGTGTTTGTTTTCCTCTCGGAGTGTCCCTGCATGCACACTGGACACACATCCCAACGGGAAACTGGAGGATGCTTTATAGACCTGCCTCTGCCTCTGGCTCTGGAATGTTGTGCAGGAATTATGACCTCGCGTTCCCGGTTCACGAAACGCTCCCCGCGCATCAATCTGGAAACGGCTCGGGAATGTTTCTCCCCACTGCTCCCGTGAGGGAATGTGTCCCGTTGGCAGAAACAAATAAAAACTGCTGACACGGCCAAAAGCATCCCGACTCCACCAGGGAGCTGGGAACATCTGTCTGCAGGCTACCTAGCTGTAATGTACAGTGGCCTGTAAAACGGGATGTGATATCTCCCTTTCCCACCGTCTCTCCCTCTCCCACCGTCTCTCTCTCTCTCTCTCTCTCTCTCTCTCTCTCTCTCTGTCTCTCTGTCTCTCCCTCCTTGCGTCGCTCCTCTCCAGATGCATTACTTCACGGTCAAATTCATTATTTTCACGGTGGCATTTCCCCCGTTAGTTCAGTTTGCTACTGGAACCGTTTGTTTATTGAAGCTGTGAGTGACTGATTGGACCTTTAGTGAAAAGACTCGCCCAACCATGGCCATCACTCACACTGACAGGCGTGTGTGTGTGTGTGTGTGTGTCTCAGTGTGCTCCGTACTGTATGAGTGCAGGTGTTTTATCGACATGTGTTTGTGTGTGTCAGTATGCCAGCTGAGTCTGCAACTGCCAGTAGTGCAGTGTGTGTCTGAGTGTGTGTGTTTGAGTATGTGTGTGAGCGAGCGAGCGTGTGTGTGTGTGTGTGTGTGTGTGTGTGTGTGTGTGTGTGTGTTTGTGTGTGTGTGTGTGTGTGTGTGTGCATGCATGAATATTCACACCTCCCTTGCCCTTGTCTGTGTGAGTGAAGGGTTGATTTTCTATTTGGATTTGTGTATATGCTCGTGAGTGTGACTATGTGTTTGTGTGTGTTTGTTAGTGTGTGTGTGTGTGTGTGTGTGTGTGTGTGTGTGTGTGTGTGTGTGTGTGTGTGTGTGTGTGTGTGTGTGTGTGTGAGTATGTGTTTTTGTGTTTGTGTTTGTTACTGTGTGTTTGTTTTTTTGTGTTTGATTTTCCATTTGGACTTGTATATATGCTTGTGACTGTGAGTATGTGTCTGATGGTTAG
>JAPMUY010007921.1:47500-62693 GCA_026901105.3 Galaxias olidus | reverse complement strand
TATACACATATTCACATGCACACACACACACACACACACACACACACACACACACATATACACACACACACAGATGTACACACGGTCCTGTCAATACAGTTAAACACTTCCACACACGTGCACACCGGCAACACGCAGGCACACACACACACACACACACACACACACACACACACACACACACACACACACACACACACACACAGGGCAGAACTGTGTCAGTACTCTTCAGACGCTCCCCCCATAGGGACTAGTATGAGGAGGAGGAGGAGGAGGAGGAGGAGGAAGGTGGCAGGTCTCTGTCTGCTCTGCAGGACTCCATTACCCTACAACACCCCCCCTGAGATATGTCACAAGACAACAGAGAGGAGTCCCCCCTCCAGGATTCAGACCCCCCACCTTTCTGTGGAGTTGTCTTCACAGATGCATAGGTGATATACTGTATATGGTATGAACTGCAGCTCATTGCAATCCTTGTGAAATATGAATTCCGACATGTAGTCTGCTGCCTTGTTTGGTTTGCACATGCATTCAGTGTAAAGCTCTTAACTTTTGGAATGTTTTCTGCCTGTTGGTTCCAGGGAGTTTTGAATACCTTTGAGACCAGCATACCTTTAAGCGACAGATCTATGTGAAAGCCACGCCTCTTTTCCTAGCTCTTTATGGATGGCTGAGAAGGAGGGAATACGGAGACGGTCATAGATTGATCTGACATGACAGAGTCAGAGAGAGAGACAGAGAGAGTTGGAAGAGAGATGGAGAGAGCTGGAGAGAGACGGAGAGAGACTGAGAGAGGCTGAGAGAGGCTGAGAGAGTCTGAGAGAGTCTGAGAGAGTCGGAGAGAGAGTCGGAGAGAGAGACGGAGAGATACGGAGAGAGTCTGAGAGAGAAACAGCGAGAGACAAAGAGAGAGAGAGACAGAGAGAGACGGAGAGATTTACAGAGAGAGTGAGTGAGACACAGAGAGAGACAGAGAGAGTCAGAGAGAGACCAAGAAAATAATTTGGCTGAATATCTCTCCACTGTCAGAGATATTAAGCAGAGGCAGATCCTAACCAAGTACAGGCTAAGTGTCCACCATTTGGCAATCAAGAAAGGGAGATTTAAAAAGTCATGGCTTCAAAAAGAGGAAAGGATATGTAGTCACTGCAAGACAGCTGAGGTTGAGACAGAGATGCACTTCCTTTTAAGGTGTGAGAAATTCAAAAACACAAGGTAGCAATACTTTAACAAATTTGAATTATTAAAACAAAATTTTAATGAACTAAATGACAACTATAAATTCAGAGCTCTCCTAGGAGAGGATAATAATGTGGCAAACCTTTCTGCAAAGTACATTTATGTATGCCACAACCTGAGGGATAGTGAATGATCAACATACACACATTCACACACACACACACACACACACACACACTGACATAAACAATAGAAATTCCGAAATGGATACATCAAACACATATACATGCAACACAACACAAACAGGGAAACAAGTGATGCAGAATGGGCTTGTTATGCACCCATTTTGTGCACACACACACACACACACACACACACACACACACGCACGCACATAGGCCCACACCACACTGCATTTAGTTTGTACATTACCTGAGTATAAATGTTTTTATACATATACATTTGTAATTGTTTCATTATTTTTTGAACTATCTGTGTCTTATTGTGATCTATGCAAAGCAATCAAAAATTGTATTATCAAAAAATGGTATAATTGTATTATTTTGTAAACTGCTTTGGCAATATTGTCTACTTGTGTAAAGTCATGCCAATAAAGCATTGAAATTGGAGAAAAAAAACTTAGAAAATTGAGAGAGAGAGACAGACAGAGAGAGACACAGTCAGAGAGACACAGAGAGAGACAGAGAGACAGAGAGAGCTAGAGAGAGACAGAGTCAGAGACAGACAGAGAGAGACAGAGAGAGCTAGAGAGAGACAGAGTCAGAGACAGACAGAGAGAGACACAGAAAGACAGAGAGAGTCAGAGAGACAAAAAAAGACGCAGAGAGAGAATCAGAGAGAGAGAGAGACACAGAGAGAGACAGTCAGCGAGAATCAGAGAGAGACAAAGAGAGACAGCAAGAGAGAGGGAGAGAGACAGAGAGAGAGTCAGAGAGAGACACAAAGAGAGAAAGAGACAGAGAAACCGAGAGAGAGACAGCGAGAGACAGAGTTAGCGACAGAGATAGTCAGCCAGTCAGCGAGAGAGGGAGGGAGAGAGGGAGATAGTCAGCCGGTCAGCGAGAGGGGGAGGGAGGGAGGGAGGGAGGGAGGGAGGGAGGTTGCTGGTGAAAGAGAAGACAGGAGAGAGAGAAGGGTGTTGGTTAGACAGACAGTGACCTCAGGAGCAGGTTTTCTTCTTTGAAGAGCTGAAGTTATTATGAGGCTGCAGTGGAGGAGTAGCTGGGCATGCCTGTGCACGGTCATGTACTGCTTTGAAGACACACACACACACACACATACACGTACACACTGCTTTGAAAACTGTAGCTCTCTCTCTCCACAGGCTCTCTCATATACTGCTTTGAACACACACAGACACACGCACACACACACACACATATACACACGTACACACATGTACACACCGCTTTGAGTACTATAGGTCTCTCTCCACAGGCTCTCTCATATACTGCTTTGAACACACACACACACCGTCTTAAGTACTATAGATCTCCACAGGATCTCTCCTCCCCAGAAGGTTCTTGTTGTACCCTCTGAGGTATTTCAACTAAAACATGAAGATGGTTAAGGCATTGTAAAGGATGGTCCTTTGTGTGTGTCATTAGTGGTTATGTTGTTAGCCAGGTATTCCCTCTCTCAATGAATACGTCTTTATTTGAGCTTTTATTACTCTCTTTTGTTCTGTTCCTTTTGCGGTGCGTCCTTGAGGCTCTCAGCGGTTATTGGTCAAATGTTTTATTTATGGCAGAAACTCTCCACTGTCTTATTTATACTACGGCTCCGAGCGGGCTTTTAATCATGAGGCCAACAACACATTGATTTATTGATCAGTAGGACAGTGTTTTAACGCCCTGGCGCTCTGCTGACTTACACCCTCCACAGTAGTCCTGTCCTACAGCACTTCTGATGGGTTGTGTTTGTCTCGGCGTGGCTAAGCTAAGCTAGGCTAACTGTCTCCACTTCATCAGAGTAGCACTTGATGGGTTGTGTTTGTCTCGGCGTGGCTAAACTAAGCTAGGCTAACTGTCTCCACTTCATCAGAGTAGCACTTGGTTGTTCTTGTTTCTTGCCCAGTGAAGTGTCAGCAGTGTAGCTTTCGGCGACCTTGAGTGCCTTGAAAGGCGCCTTATAAATTCAATGTATTATTATTATTATTAGTGTACTAGAGATGCTAGCTGGTGGTTATAGCTCTGGGCCTGTAGTGGTATCATCTCTCACTCTGTCTGTTTGTCTCTATTCATGTCTCTCTTTCTCTCTCTATGTTTCTCTTTTTTCTCTCTCTATGTAGCTCTCTCTCTCTCTCTCTCTCTCTCTATCTCTCTCTCTCTGTCTCTCTCTCTCTCTCTCTCTGTTTCTCTCTCTCTCTCTCTGTCTCTCTCTCTCTCTCTCTCTCTCTCTCTCTCTCTCTCTCTCTCTCTCTCTCTCTCTCTCTCTCTCTCTCTCTCTCTCTCTCTCTCTCTCTCTCTCTCTCTCTCTCTCTCTCTCCCTCTCTCTCTCCTCCCTCTCAGGACCACACTAATAAAACGTGAACAGACAGTGTAGCGTAAAGAAATGTACGTCCCCAGGCTGTGTGTCTGGATACTCACTGTGATTGGGCTTACTGGGGCAGAAAGACAGGGTGTGTCCTCTCCCCCCTCCTCCTCCCCCCTCCTCCTCCCTCTGGCCTCAGGAGAGTGAAGAGGAGGGGGAAAGATGGAGGGAGGAAGGGTGAAAGGGAGAAGGGGAGAATAGTGGAGGTTAAGGGAAGGGATGTAGGACTTGGTTGACTGTGTGTGTGTGTGTGTGTGTGTGTGTGTGTGTGTGTGTGTGTGTGTGTGTGTGTGTGTGTGTGTGTGTGTGTGTGTGTGTGTGTGTGTGTTTCCCAGTCTGCCATGTCCACTCTACTGACTGTGGTTGGGCTGCTGTTGTGATAGGCTTTGCCCTTTCAAACCAAAAGAAAAATGTTCCAGGGTTTTAACTGAAGTTTGCTGGATTTGACCTTTTTGAATTTAATCGGAATGCCCAAAGGATTGAAAAGGATTTTATATTTTTATTTCTTCAAATTGGTCAAGCGCAGCCTCACAAATCTCTCTTAAAGAAGTGTCTGCTGTGCTTCCTCGTAAAGCCATGTGTAAATAGAAGCTCTGGGAGCCAGCTGCACCGCCAGCTAAGGAAGTGAACAATGTGACAATAGCAGACCCACTCGTTTTGACACAGCAGACAAAGCTATATTATATATAACTGCAAATTGATTATGTAATCTAGAACTATTTGCTGAACACAGGATGCAGGGACTGGCGTTCAGCGCTATGGTAACTGTTGTCAAGGCAATGTGATGTTGCTGCTACTAGGTCTGCTCATCTTTAAACCGACAGATTTCTATTACAGTTGCTCTCTTTTTGGTTATGAGCTTTTAATGGAAATGGAAGGACCAGGTGTCTTAATGGCTACAATGTGTTTGTGAGAGAGTGAGAGTGGGATTGTGAGATTCCATGTCAGCCGTTTGACGTAGGTAAGACCTCATCTCAAAGCTGTTCATAAGGAGCTACTTTTACTAGTTATAGAAGCAAGTGTTCATTTGGTAGTTTAACTTGGTAGATACAACCATTTCAAAATTTTAAATTTAGATTTTGTGTAAGTTGTGGAAAAACAAAACTATATGAACTATCTTTCATACTAAATTAAAATAAAAAAATTTATTTCATTTTTTTATTTTGTTTGTTTTAATAGTTTCTCAGAGAATTGCTCTGCAAGAGAAAGTAGTAGTTAGCTAGCTCATCATGTCAGACCCACTTGGCTAAGCTAAGCTAGGCTAAGCTGTGTCCTCAATTACGTCTCACACTCCTCAAGGTGCCTCCTTTGGCAGACACTGGGGAACACTTTTTGGCAATCTTACACTGGAGTTCAAGAGGCTTTCCTTTGGCTGTCTGCACTGTGGAGCACTTTCTGGCGCGAGTTCTCGTTATTCGGGAGACTTTGCCTCACTGTGCCTTTTGAGGAGTTAAGCCAGTGATATCAGATTTGTGGCTACATTACAGTGAATTTGGTTCTGTAATTTCTTTCATATTTCATAACTCCAGTCTTCATAGTGAATATAAGGTGCGTTCTCTCTGATATGGCCTGGTATGACGTTTATAATGTTTATAATGTTTATAATGGCACATTTGCTCTAACCCTATAAGAGGTGAAGGTTTTACAGTACATTTTAAATGAGCTGAACACTAGCTTCTGTTGATGCTGTTTAAGACAGTGATGTAAATAGGACATTAGAAAGCATTATGAGTTTCCAAAAATAATAGTAGCAACATGCCTGTATTAAAAATAGCTTTAAGGTATGTTATCCAGGGTTATTACTTTATATAGAGCTGCTTTCAGTTGAGAACATCTTGACTATTGATTACTATTGATTTTATCTTCCAGCCTCACATGGCCCATGGGATATTTCATAGCTCAGTTACAAAACCATTAGCTTATTTTTGAACCCGTGTTTTCAATGAGTCTGCATTTAGAGAGTCTAAGTATCATCTTAAATCCCCTCCTCCTTATTATCCAGTGCTACTTAGCCACCAGCCAGTGAGTCTGTCAGCCAGACTGCCTCAGGACTGCCTGTCCTGCTAATCTCCTCACAGCGCGTTAGAGGAGGAGCAGGTCTGATGCGTTTCACAGAGGTGACGGTGGAGGCAACAGGTCTTCTGCATCTTCTGTTGACAGAACGTATGGCATCAGGTCTTCTGTTGACAGAACGTATGGCATCAGGTCTTCTGTTGACAGAACGTATGGCATCAGGTCTTCTGTTGACAGAACGTATGGCATCAGGTGTTCTGTTGACAGAACGTATGGCATCAGGTCTTCTGTCGGTGAAGGTGTCGTCATAAGCTTAAAAAGCTTCCAAGCGCTAGGCATGAGCAAGAGATTCTTCAAATCACGTCCCCCCTCCCTTTCCTGAAGTATACCCGTGCTCCTCACCATCTCTCACACACACACACACACACACACACACACACACACACACACACACACACACACACACACACACACACACACACACACACACACACACACACACACTACACTACACACACACTACACTACACACACACACACACACACACACACACACACACACACACACACACACACCCACGTCTCTTTTCTCCCAGACCTCTCCCAGATTCAGGAAATGGGAGCGCTGCCAGAAGCCCCCTCCGTTTCCGGGAATCTGTCCCACAATGCTACAGTGTAGTAGCTGGGCTTTGACGTGAGTGCCATTGTTCAAAGTGCGGGGCCTTCATTGTCCAAAGGGAAGGAACAGCAAGAAAAACACACAGAGAGAGAGAGAGAGAGAGAGAGAGAGAGAGAGAGAGAGAGAGAGAGAGAGAGAGAGAGAGAGAGAGAGAGAGAGAGAGAGAGAGAGAGAGAGAGAGAGAGAGAGAGAGAGAGAGAGAGAGAGAGAGAGAGAGAGAGAGAGAGAGAGAGAGAGAGAGAGAGAGAGAGAGAGAGAGAGAGAGAGAGAGAGAGCATGTGCTATTTTGGCACAGAAACAACCTCTTAGCCTTTAAACCAGAGCATGACCTGGAGGTAGCCCGAGGAGGTGGTCTTATAAAGGCATCATCACTCTGATGCGTTGGACACTCGCTGCTGTACAGAGTTAAAGAGGCTCTGGACTCTTCTCTCCTTCTGCTGCTGGAAGTAGGTTTATCAAGGAGGTATGAGGTTGTTGTTGTATGAAGCAGATGCCCCAGGATGCATGCAGTGGTAGAGTTAGGTTGTTGTTCACTGTGTTCTTTGTGTAGAGATGGAGAAGTGTCCTTGGTGCTTTGGTGTGTTTGTTTTATATTAGAGAGATGCAGAGGAGAGGAGAGGGCTGGCAAGTGACAGGTACCGTTTTGTGAAAGAAGTATTATTCAGTTACGACTGGTTATACCAACAAAGGCCTACAGTGGACCCTGCACTCAGCATCCACTTCAATCATTACATGTTGTAAAAAAGAAACGTTTTGGGAAAGATTAAAGACTATTCCTTCAAAACATAAGAGGAAGGTTCCTCATGGCCAGAATAGATACAATGTAATTCCTATCTTTTTTGTTTCTTTTCCAGGTTTCCCAGTAAAAAAGCAACCAGGTAAGAGTCACCAGCGATCACACATTTTCTATTTTGACAGTAAAAGTAATCTCCAAGCTAGAGGAAGCTTTTATTTCCTACAAAACATATGGTTGTAGATTTAAACGTGTGTATTGATATGTACCGTATGAGAGAAGTATTGTTATGACTTGAAGTGTGCTGACAGTGCAGCCTGTCTTCCTGCGTTCTCAGGACCGCTAGCATTCTCAGCAAAGACCACCCTCCAGACAAGAAACCCAAGAGCGACAAATCCCCCGTCTCCCTCACCAATGAGTTTGACCCCACAGGTATGTGTTGCCATAACACACACACACACACATACACAGACGCACGCACACATACACAGACGCACGCACGCACGCACGCACGCACGCGCGCACACACACACACACACACACACACACGCACGCACGCACGCACACGCACACACCCACCCACCCACACACACACACCCACACACACACACACACACACACACACACACACACACACACACACACACACACACACACCAAACCCCTAGCAGCACAGAAATAAACACTACCATTTACCTTTCTGTAGAATAGTGTCTCAGTACACTTTACAACCCTCACTGCTGGTATACGTTGGCAGTAAAACTGTCTGATGCTTTGCCTGGAGGCCACCTCTAAACCCTAACCCGAACCCCACCCCTCCACATCTCTCACTCACATTAGTGGATTGGCTGGATGAATAATACAGCAGCCAGATAAGAGATTAGAGGTTCATACGAGGAGCCTCCCATGGTGGCTTTCAACTGTTGTCTGTCTGGTCTGGTGGTAGAGAGAGATATCTGAGATGCTCAACTCCCTTGCTGGCAACCGCCTAAACACACACACACACACACACACACCCACACACACACCCACATAGACAGATGCTTATCAACAATTTGGAGGAAGGAAATGGCAGTAGCAACAGTGGGCAAACACACACACACACACACACACACACACAGCTAGACAGTCAGTCCGCTCTCTCACAGAGATAGACACAGATAGAGTTTGAGTTTTGGTGTGTCTCGTCTGGGAACAGACGTTTGACGGTTTACACTTCAGAGGCCCCCTCAGCCTGTCCCATGCACACACACACACACACACGCACGCACGCACGCACGCACGCACGCACACACACACACACACACACTGAGCTCTTCAATCCCTGTCCTCAGTCTTCTTATAGCCATGCCAGAGAGAGATCCAGATCCAGATCCAGATCCAGATCCATTCATTGCATACACTGTTGTTGTATTTTAAAAGGGGTCACATATTACGGTTGTTTTTTAGAAAGTATTTGTAATTTTGCTAAAACAAGCCTGGTTGACCTTAGTCATCGAAGGACAAACTGATTTCCATACAAGTTGTAGTGATTAATTTTCAACAAATGACCTGGCCTTTCAGTACAGACAAAGTGCTCATAATAGCCCATGCTAAAGATTAAATTTTTACACATGATTTCATTCCCAATTAGGACAATTATCTGCACCCCTCAATTGGAGTTATTATATGTTCGGAAAACAAGAACAGTAGCACTGTCCCACCTTCTACTGTAAGTGTTTTATTATTAAGTGTGAGGCACCTACTAGCCACTTCAAAAATAAAGGAAAAACAATGTAACACCTCTTAATGCAAAACTAGCCCAAACAATCTTATTAAAACGTCATTATTTTACTAAGGAAGAACAAGAAACAAATAGACGAAGGATTGGCGGATCAGGTTAGACGAGCTGTCACCACACAAACACCCTCAGCAACACACAGACAATTCTGAGGATTTGGTAACGGACCGTTGGACCTGAACAGGAAGTTGACGGACATTGATTTGCAGGGATAAAGGCATAGCCGATAAAAATAAAAGACTCTTTAGTTCTCTTATCAGCAGACAGGGCCAGGTGTTGACAGCTGAGTTTATTTGTTAAGTAAGTTTTTTTTTGAGGGTTGTGTATTTGGGTCGATAACGTCGGCCGGCGATGGCTGAGTGTCCCGTTGTGACACGCCCTACTGAGTCACAGAGCACAGGGAGAACATGCTGGTACTGGTGGAGGTGGTTTATAGGGACGGGGAGGACGGGGGTCAGAGGGCACAGTGAGAGCATGCTGTTACTGGTGGTGGTGGTGGTTTACAGGGACGGGGAGGACGGGGGTCAGAGGGCACAGTGAGAGCATGCTGTTACTGGTGATGCTGGTGGTTTACAGGGACTGGGAGGACGGGGGTCAGAGGGCACAGGGAGAACATGCTGGTACTGGTGGAAGTGGTTTACAGGGACGGGGAGGACGGGGGTCAGAGGGCACAGGGAGAGCATGCTGGTACTGGTGGAGGTGGTTTACAGGGACGGGGAGGACGGGGGTCAGAGGGCACAGGGAGAGCATGCTGGTACTGGTGGAGGTGGTTTACAGGGACTGGGAGGACGGGGGTCAGAGGGCACAGGGAGAGCATGCTGGTACTGGTGGTGGTAGTTTACAGGGACAGAGAGACAGAGACAGAGAGAGAGAGGTGGAGTAAAACACAATGCACTATGGTAATATCGTAGTCTAAATAAAATTTTGCAGTCTCAAACTTGGTATTCCAATGCTTCTAATCCCAAGTCATTCTAAAATACTACAGGTGAGGCTGAACACCATCCATATATTTCCAGTTTGTTGAGTTAAACAGTGATTCCTAGGTTCAGTTATGAACGCTGCTGCTGTCACAGTCGTGCACTCTGTCAGATCCTCTCTGTCCTGAACCTCGAACGTCTTACATGCCACCTACAGTCTCTACCAAAGACTAAACACAACCTATTTTCCATTTCACAAAACTTACAAACTCATTAACTAGGATTTTTCCCCCCTTTTTTTCATAATTTTTTAAATTTTATCTTTTAATGTAACAATCAATGCTTCCTTTTCTTTTCTTACCATTTAACGATTTATTTTTGATTTTCTGTGCTGTGTTTTTCTCTGGTGCGTGCTCCTGAATGTGATGTTGCTTTGTGGCCTGTGTGTGGCGCTGTTCTGATGGTAGAGGTGCCCTTGCAGAGCAGTGGCTATGTAGTAGCAGAGGGGGGAGACCCAGGGGCCTGTGGTAAGATGGACGCACGTTGGATGTGTTTCTCTGCTATGCCTTCTTTCCTCTTGTCCATCTCTTCTCTTAGCTGCTTCACTAACCTTTGAACCCTTTCTTCCCTCACTAACCTAAGATTCGGATAGGCCGGATTATTGGTTTTCCCATTACTATTTTAGGTTATTGGAGATTATTATTTCTGATAAGCGTGTTAAAAGGTCTAACTTTTCTCACTCAGGTCAAGAATGAATAACTTCTAAAATATTTGACATACAGTATGTCTCCTATGTATTCTTATATGCAGTAATCTGTGACATTTATGGAAATGCATTAAAAGGAGAATTCAAGCGTAAAACCACTTCTTCTCTCAGAAGGAGAAGTTGGACATTCCAGGCTATATCTCGTCTGAAGGAAATGGGGTTTTCCAGTGCACCTGTGTGGGGGCTATGCTGTGTGACCCCCCCCCCCTCCAGTGCACCTGTGTGGGGGCTATGCTGTGTGACCCCCCCCCCTCCAGTGCACCTGTGTGGTGGCTATGCTGTGTGACCCCCCCCCCCCTCCAGTGCACCTGTGTGGTGGCTATGCTGTGTGACCCCCCCCCCCTCCCGTGCACCTGTGTGGTGGCTACCCCCCCCCCCTCCAGTGCACCTGTGTGGTGGCTATGCTGTGTGACCCCCCCCCCCCCTCTCCATTTCAGTACTCATTTGTTCACTCTCTTCTTAATAGAAAATGACCTAATGTCATGTCGCGCCACCCGGATCTTTTCTTTGTGCATGATAGCACCACTGTGACGTTACACCTAGATTCTCTAAATAACGGCTTTAACGAGCGTCCGATAGCGTCCAACGTTTCTGCTTCTAGAGTGCTCACTTCATACTCAGAATTCAACCACCAGCCCCACCTGATCTTTACTATAATGTTCCGAAAGTATTATTGCTCTAGTTTTCAAGTCATAAATGTTTCTTTTTTGGGGGGATAATGATTTGAAAGAAACACTGGTTTATTATTATAGTCAATATTTTCATTTCTGAGAGAGGTGATGCCCTTTGTGTGAACTTCAGTGATGTGTGTCCTAACTACCACAAGTGTGATGCTGTGACTGAATCTATGTGTGACTCAAACACTCCAGCACACAATCTGCCATTAGATGCATATGTGGTGTGTGTGTGTGTGTGTGCGTGCGTGCGTGCGTGCGTGCGTGCGTGCGTGCGTGCGTGCGTGTGCATTTCATCAGATAACTGTTGACCAAAAATGCACTGTTCTTATTTTGCTGTCATGACTACAGGTTACTGTAATGTTTAACCAAAAATGTATCTGCTTACAGTTTTTTTCAATTGCTAACAAGCATTTGTTAAAACTGAAGTCACATTGGCAAAACTCTTCACATAGTCAGCAAAACAGAAGTCTGTGTAGCAAACTGTGAATCACTTTTCATTGCTTTCACACAAATGCATTCAGTGACCACAGTCACCAAAATTCATGAACTCCTTTCTCAGTCCACAAACTACAAAACACTATACTTTTGCAGCACATTTTTCAAATGCTAACACACTTCGTTCAAAACAGTTAAAAACACAATCAAAACAGAATGATGAAAACAAATTTGTCCATTTCTGCTGCAGCCAAATTAAAATCTATAGAAAATAATATCAAAATATTGACAATAAAATGAAATAATAATAATTCCAAACACAGCTGAGTGCAGTTTACAGCTGACAACCTACCCAGGTGACCTTTATTTAGCCTCATTGCTCATAGCAAGCAGATAAAAGGGGATGGCTTCTGAATGGCTTTTTTGGAAATATGGAACAAAGAGGACAGGTTGGTGGAAAGAGAAGAGTGGCAGGGTGAGGGAGAAGAGGAAGAAGAGGAAGACCAAGAGCTGTGGTCTCTGATGAGATAAGGCCACAATTATTGACAAGGTTGGATCAGACATTCTAAAAGATTCTTCCCAAGGTGCATTGCCAGAGAAGACACATGATGTGATGTTGATGAAAACATGTGGCCAAATGCAGAAGAGAGGGAGTGAATATGTTATACATGAAGTACTGTAAATCACTATGCAAAGATATAGAAAACATAAATGTAACTGAAGCAAATTGCTGCATTGCTGATTCATTCTTGATTCAATATACAATAATTTAGTACACTCAATAAAGTGCAAAGATCTTATTCTATAATAAAATACTGATTTATCTGAAAAAAAATCATTCAGACTTTAAAGATAAAATGTCTTATGTAATGCTCTTTGTTGTTAGTATTTTGTAGTTCAGTGTGCTAAGAGTGACAGTGTTTGCTTCCTGAGTGAGACTTGTTGCCAGTGTTGTGGATGAATGAGCTCATTTCGAGACATGTATGATGTGTTTTGTTGGTGAGAAAGAGTTTTGGAGGTGAAATGAACTGTTTAGCTGAGATGCATGTTTGTAATGCAGACTGTGTGAAGAGTTTTGAAAAAGTAGTTTCAGTATTGACCAATGCTTGTTAACAATTGAAAAAAACTGCAAATAATAACTATTTGAGGTTTTTGATTTTGAAAAAAAAAACGCATCAATGCTGTTTGATAGAAACAGGCACATGAATTTACCTACATTAAAGTATGAATCTCTTGAATCTTAAAAATATAAACAATCTTTACCTCTGTTTGTGTGTGTGTGTGTGTGTGTGTGTGTGTGTGTGTGTGTGTGTGTGTGTGTTGCGTGCGCGGACCCGTAGGTCTCGTCCAGCGTTGTGTGATCATTCAGAAAGATAACAATGGCTTTGGGCTGACAGTGAGTGGAGACAACCCTGTGTTCGTTCAGCTGGTCAAAGAGGGTAAGGCGCCACCACATCCAAATTAATAAACATACAATATATGTTTTTCTATATATGTATGTGTCTTTGTAGTGTAGTCACATGATATCCAACAATGCATTTTTGTGAATGTAATGTAACGTTATAGACCACCCAGACTGAATTGCAGTGTTTCACTTACACCTCCTGTCCTCTAGATGGCGCTGCATTACGAGCTGGTGTCCAGACAGGCGATAGAATAATAAAGGTTGGTGTCCAGCTCTTCCTCTCCTCTTCTCAGTACATCCAATACGAGGATGTAAGGAGGGAGTGAGGGATGAGGAGAGCAGATTATTTTCCCCTTTCTTTCATGTTTTGTTTTGAAAGCTTTGTCAGTCTTTTTCATTGCTGAATCTTCTGGTAGACGTTGTGCTGCTTCCTAGCTCTTATTAGTTGATTGTTTAACAAACGTACTCCTTCCCCTTCACAGGTTAACGGGACCTTAGTCACACATTCAAACCATGTGGAAGTTGTAAAGCTAATAAAATGTAAGTCAATGTTTTATTTACAGTAAACCGTTCATAAAAACATTCCAACACATAACTATTATGAAAAAAAACTTAATAACATTGCCCCCTCTCCCCCACCCCTCTCTCTCTCTCTCTTTCTCTCTCTCTCCCTCTCTCTCTGTCAGCGGGCTCCTATGTGGCCCTCACGGTGCTGGGGCGCCCCCCTGGCCTGGCCCAGATCCCCCTGGGGGAGAGTGAGGTAGAGGGGGATCCCTCTCTGTCCTCCCCCTTACACTCTCCTGGACCTCCACAGCACAGCAGCTCCTCCTCTGTCTCCAGCCCACAGGACCACATCACCTCCCCTCTGCCTCTCTGGGTAGGAAGTGTGTGTGTGTGTGTGTGTGTGTGTGTGTGTGTGTGTGTGTGTGTGTGTGTGTGTGTGTGTGTGTGCGTGCGTGCGTGCGTGCGTGCGTGCGTGCGTGCGTGCGTGCGTGCGTGCGTGCGTGCGTGCGTGCGGTTAAAGATACTGAACTTCTTGTTTTTGCTGCTTACGTTTACGTATGGTTTTCATCACTTCCTTTATAATGACATTTCTAAAGCTTCTTTATAAACTTCTTTCAGTCTCTACCATCAGTGCTTCATTCTTCACCTCCCATCTGATTCCTCTCATCCCCCTTTCCTTTCACTTTCATCTGCTCTTCATTTCTCCTCTTCATTTCCTCAACGGACTGCCAAGTGTTAAAGGCTGCCGTGAAGCTCCCAGTTCTCTGGTGAGGTCCTTCCAGGGGAGAGCTGAGCGTGATGTCCTTTTGATTTAGTCTATCTGTCCATTCAGGAAGAGAAGAACGCTGTGCACACACAGAAAGTCGACATCCTCCAGAAGATGTTGACTAAGGAGCAAAACAACTTACAGGTGGGTGTTTGTGTGTTTGTTTGTTCGTTTGTGTTTGAGTGTCTGTGTATGTTTGTTTGTTTGTTTGTTTGTTTCTCTGTGTGTGTGTGTGTGTGTGTGTGTGTGTGTGTGTGTGTGTGTGTGAGACAAGCGTTTCATTCCAAACTGTAAATTAATGATTTACCCGCTGTCTAACAGCTAGTATGTTTCAAACAGATAGAGATAACCACGGGAGAGTTTTAGCAGACCTGTATTCGCAGACACATGGCATGGATGTTGATGTTGCACCTGTGCTGTAGGGAACAGTGTCTCTGTCTATAGCGTGTCCTTATTGAATGAACAAGAAGAGTCTCTAGTCTAGACAGCTGTGAGTCATCCTTTGTGGCCTGTCTGGAATTTATCTGAAATGACTCTCATTCATCTTCTCCTATTATGTAAAATCAAACGATCGTCATTTAAAAGGCAGTTGTATGTTGGATTGAAATGTATATTAATCTATTGGACTTATCCAATACTAATTATCCAGCACTAATTATCAGTAGTATTCAGAGCAGGGTTTATTGTGTCAATATAGAGGCAGTGTCTAGCATTCCTGTGAGGTTAATGAATGATCCTTAGATTAGTCTGTCAGGTGATTTAATAGTGTGTGTATCAAAGTCCCTG
>JAPMUY010007921.1:40000-42500 GCA_026901105.3 Galaxias olidus | reverse complement strand
CAAAGGTCAGTGCAGCTGCTTTCAGAGTGTGGAGCTGCTGAAGTCTCGCCCTGCTCACCTAGCCGCCTTCCTACATCATGTGGTGTCCCAGTTTGACCCCGCACCTTTGGTAGGCACACACACACACTCACACGCATGCACACGCACGCACGCACACAGACCAGAACACGCACCGCAAAACATGGACAAATCTAAGTTACCTCTGTGTGTGTATTGTATAGACAGTAGTACAGTTAATTAGCCTTTGCCTTGTCTTAGTATAGCTCTGTTACCTCTGTGTGTGTATAGTCTAGACAGTTCACCTAGTAATTAACCTTTGTTCTCTGTAGCTGTTACCTCTGTGTGTGTATACAGTAGTATATAAATAACATTGGTCTTGTCCTCTATAGCTCTGTTACCTCCATGCTGACCTGTACAAGCAGACCAACTCCAAAGAGACCAGACGGATCTTCATGGACCTCCACACTTTCTTCATGGACCGATCAGCAGTGAGAGAAACACACACACACACACACACACTCTCTCTCTCACACACACACACACGCACACGCACACGCACACACTCACACACGTAAAATTAATAGTATCTGGCTGCTACTTTAGTTTTTTATTCATTTGAAATGTATGGTGCCAATAGCGGTTGTTGTTTGTGTCCTTTTTCAGAATCTGAAAGTAGCTGTCCCAGAGGCCATTGCAGCTGAGCTAGGTAAATTGAACAAAGTCTAGTCTGAAATCAGGGATTGATACAGTGACCTCAGAGGAAATCGGATCTGTTCTGAAGTGTAACATCCTGTAAACGTTTCATGTATTACGATTAGCCTTTTCTAGGGTTTCACTGTAATTGCGTCGTTAAGCTGAGTAAATGCTAGGTTGCGTTAAGGTGCTGAAACGTCTTTGTGAGTCTCTTACCATGTGCTGTTGTAACGTGTGGTTGCCAGAGCGACGGCGGCCCGAGCTGCTTCCTGAGGACCTCCATAGACAGTATGTTCAGGAGCTACAGGAGACCCTGCTGCCCGACATCCAGAGGAACCTGGAGGACTTCAGGTACGCTAACCCTCCATCTCACCACAAGTCTAAAAACAGTATGCTGTTTACAATGTACAACTGTTTAGAAGTGTGTGTGTGCACGTGCGCGTGCGTGTGTGCGTGTGTGTGCGTGTGTGTGTGTGTGTGTGTGTCTGTGTGCGTGGGCGTGGGCGTGGGCGTGGGCGTGGGTGTGGGTGTGCGCCTGTGTATACGAGTATATGAGTTCAAATTGTATGCACTTATTGTACTAAGTGTGTGTGTGTGTGTGTGTGTGTGTGTGTGTGTGTGTGTGTGTGTGTGTGTATTAATGCCTTGCAGTAAATGCGTCAAAGCCTTATTTTAATGCACTTTACTCTTATTTGTGTTGGGTGTTTTTTTGCACTCTGGTATGGGGTTATACATATTTTAATGCGCGTATATTGTGTGTGTGTTTGTGTGCGTGTGTGTGTGTGCGTGTGCGTGCGTGCGTGCGTGCGTGCGTGCGTGCGTGCGTGCGTGCGTGCGTGTGTGTGTGTGTGTGTGTGTGCAGGCAGAAGCGCAGCATGGGCCTGACCCTGGCTGAAGGGGAGCTCTCTAAGCTGGACACAGAGAGGGTGAGGGACCGCGTGGCGCTGGAGAAAGAACGCTCCTGTGCCGAACACATCATCTCCAAGATAGAGGATGTCCTGTGAGTGACACACGCACGCACGCACGCACACACGCGCGCACAGTAACACACCCTGAAACACACACACACACACACACACACACACACATGCGCATGCACGCACACACACTAACACACCCTGAAACACACACACACACACACACACACACACACACACACACACACAAACTAACACATCCTGAAACACACACACACACACACAAACTAACACATCCTGAAACACACACACACACACACACACACATAGACACACACACACACACTTAGACGCACACGCACACGCACATAGACACACACGCATGCAGATATTTACAGAGACGTGTAATGTACTGCACTGAAACACAGCAGACAGTCTCTGTCACTTTGCTCGGGGTAGCCGTGGTGTTAACAGCCTGTAAACGCTGAGTAGTCTGAGTGTCTCTGTTTAACACCATGAGACAAGGTAGTCTGACTGTCTCTAACACCATGAGACAAGGTAGTCTGACTGTCTCTAACACCATGAGACAAGGTAGTCTGACTGTCTCTGTTTAACACCATGAGACAAGGTAGTCTGACTGTCTCTAACACCATGAGACAAGGTAGTCTGACTGTCTCTAACACCATGAGACAAGGTAGTCTGACTGTCTCTAACACCATGAGACAAGGTAGTCTGACTGTCTCTAACACCATGAGACAAGGTAGTCTGACTGTCTCTGTTTAACACCATGAGACAAGGTAGTCTGACTGTCTCTAACACCATGAGACAAGGTAGTCTGACTGTCTCTAACACCATGAGACAAGGTAGTCTGACTGTCTCTAACACCATGA
>JAPMUY010007921.1:0-37500 GCA_026901105.3 Galaxias olidus | reverse complement strand
AGGAGAAAGTGAAAAAGCCTCGCTTTCCCAGCATCCTCGGTCAACCTCGGCGACCCAGCAGAGTGGATTCCACCTCCAGTAAGTCATTAGAACATCAGAAAAAAACTACAAAAACCAAAAGGCATTGCTACACCTTTGAGTAATTGGTCACAATGTTAATTTTAATCACTTACCACACAGGAGATATATTCTGTTTTCAAGGAAGAAACTGATTATTTACAGTAGTACACTGAATGCCTTGTTATATTTGGACTGCCACAACAGATCACCTCATCATGTATGTGACCTCATCAATACTAACCCAGAGGCAGGTTTATTGTTGTGAGTGTGTGTCGTAGAGGCCTTGTCTGGCTGTATGTAGTGATTTCTGTTGTGTTGTGGTTATGCTGTGGGAATGGGTTTCTGAAACGTCCATAAGAGTAGGATCTTCATAACCCCATACTAGCTCTGTCCCCGTCCCTACCAGACTAGCCCTGGGAGCACACTGTGGAGGCTCTTACAGCTACACGTGTAAACTCAAACAACCCTAAACGTGTTGTTGTTGTTGGTCCGTGCAGTCAGCAAGGCCATGGAGCTGACGAAGATGAAGACGAAGCCGCAGAAAGTCCTCCAGCCTACGCTCAGCGTTCCCGAGCACCTGGAACCGTTCCGTCTGCGCAGTAGCCAATCCAGCGACAACTCTGAGGGAAACGCTCCCCCGTCGGCCTGTATCACCTCACCTCCATTCAGCGCCCCGGCAGGACAGGCATCCGACCCCACCCCAGCACACTCTGACTCGGGTAAGAAACTCAACCGCTCCTCCATGCCATGGAGCTCTGTTTATTGCTGTGAATATCAAATATTCTCCATTTGGTAATTGCTTTTTGTCCAATATACATAGCCTTTGCAGCCTGGGAAATTAACAGATATATACATTTATTTTCAGATTTTAATTATTTGTGGTTGTCTTTCTTTCTCCTTGCTAAGCTTTCTCTTTGCTTATTATCAGCGACTCCAGCCTTTTTTCCACAACTGTCCGGTTTCCAAAATAATTGCTGTCTTTGGCCTCTTGTTTCCTCTTAAGTGGGTCAGTCTTCATTTTAGAGCAATCCTTGTTCTATTTTCGAGTATCGCTCTCTTTTCTTACAGCGATTGTCTATACTAGCTAAATAATCCTCAGGATAACAATATTTTCTTGTTATTCTGGGAATTGAGATGACAGAGGTTCTGTTATGAAATATGCAAGATTAAAAAATCTTGATAAATCTTTTTCTTTTTTTTTAGAAAGGACGAGACCAAACTGATGTGAAATAAGTCAACATGTTCTGTTCTACTTTCCTTTCTCCTCGGTTAGGTCTCACCCCGTCCTCGGCCTTGCCCCGTCTGTGTGAGGGCGTTGCCCCCGGCGACACGCAGGACGGCACTGCCCAACCCAGCAGCAGCCATTTTGACTTCAGCCCCTGCACCCTGGACCACTTACAGGAGGAGGAGCGTGAGAGTGACAGGTGCTGCTACCAATACCAACGCTTTTAGAAAGAATGTTTTATATACAGTATATGCAACACAGGATGTTTGAGTTGGAACGTTTTATGCTGTGTAGTGATGAGCATGAATTTGAATTTATCATAATAAGCAGATATATAAATGTACTTTCAATTTATCATAATAAGCAGATATATAAATGTACTTTCAATTTATCATAATAAGCAGATATATAAATGTACTTTTCCTTTTTCCTTACCGTTGTTGTTTAGGAAAAACTGTGATTATAGGCATCCAGGACTTCATAGTTATTAAATAAACAGCTTATGGCTGTAATCACATGTCAAATGCTGTCTGGAACACTGGATTTGGGGGGTTAAAGAAATAAAGATCCAGTGTGGTTAAGCACAAACCAACCTAACCCTGAGCTGCTGTTTACAGTTCACTACAGGCCAACTCCAAAACTAAGCTTCCCCGCCACACACACACACGCACGCGCACACACACACACACACACACACACACACACACAGAGAGAGGAAACATGAGGATATTCTGTCCAGTAAAAAGCCCTCCGATGCCTGCCCCTAGTCCCCGGTTTGCTGTTGCTTTTTTGGCCATCTGCCAAATGCATCAGCTGTTCTCTTTGCATGAGCCAGGGCTCCTGTCTCTCATCCACCAATCACAGGGCTCCTATCTCTCATCCACCAATCACAGGGCTGCAGACAGGCTTAAGGACTCACTGTACATCTCTGTCTCATCCAGAGATGCACTACACCGATAGCGATTGACTCGACTGTCCTGCAGTCTTACTTTGGACCTTTATTTTGAAAGGGCTGGTGTATAGGGGTTTTGCGAGAAGGAGTCACATATAAGATGCTGATGTGGAATGGGGTTACTCTTTCAGGGTTCCAGAGGGAGGCACCCCCAAGCCTTTACGGAGGTGAGTATCTCACGTCAACCTATACTAGTACTGCTACCGTTATGAATTATGTTGTTCATTATATGAATTTTCACATTAACGTGAGCAGAAAAGTAGGTCAAAAACACCTTAAGCCACTTTACAGTCCTAAAACATATGCACTGGTTTGGCTAGAGCTAGCTGGAACCTACTTCAACTAGATCAGTCATAGATGAATTAACTTCAAAAGAAATAAACATGAACAATAAATATCAGCAGTCAATGATGAATCCCTTCTTTCCATCCTTCCTCTCTCTCCCTCCGTCTTCCCCTCCTCCTCTTTCCCTTAGGATGGAGGGTGTGAGTGGCGCGGGCTTAGGGGAGGTCCAGAGCGAAGACGACCAGGCCAACGAGATCGAGTGTGAGCAGGACCTTCCTAACTGGCAGCAGCTCGTCAGCCGCAACGTCCTGTCAGCTCTGACGCCACAGGAAATCAAGAGACAGGAAGTGATCAACGGTGAGGGGGGGAGGGGCCACCCGATGACATCATCCTTTAGTCTTAACGGGCGAGCCTGGATAAACGGTTGGCTGTCAGAAAATTGACTGTGTTTCCTAATAGGTCGACGAGAACTGATTCATTTTGTTGTTGGTGTGATTGTAAAATACAAAGCTGTTTATTTGTTGATTGTTGTCTTAATGTTTGTGTGTGAATGTACAGAACTCTTCTACACTGAGCGGGCCCACCTGCGGATGTTGAAGGTGCTCGACTATGTGTTCTACCAAAAGCTGAGCAGGGAGGGAATCCTGCCTCCCGGAGACATCAAAAACATCTTCACCAACCTGGAGGAGATTGTCCAGCTCCACGGTAAACACTTTTCCTCTTCCTCATCCAATCCCCCTCCTCTTCCTCATCCTCGTCCAAACAGACAGCCGCAGTGGAAAGCACGTCTTGAGATTAAATGGTGTCTATGAATGACGTGATTTTAATGAAAGCATGTCCTCTCCTCCGTGTGCTAACCAGTCTCCATAACAGAACAGATGACGGCCATACGGAAGAAGAGTGAGACGTCTGTCATAGGGCAGATAGGCGATGACCTACTTGGATGGGTAAGACGAGCAAACATTGATTAAAATACTGACATTACTATTACTACAATTACAGTCTTCAAAGGAGCATTGGTGTGATTGTGTGATCTTACTTGATGTTATTATGTGTCTGTGCTCATGCTGGTGCACCTGTGTGTGTGTGTGTGTGTGTGTGTGTGTGTGTGTGTGTGTGTGTGTGTGTGTGTGTGTGTGCGTGCGTGCGTGCGTGTGTGTGTACATGTGCGTCGTTGTGTGTGTGTGTGTGTGTGTGCGTACACACACCAGTTCAGCGGGCCAGAGGAGGAGAAGGTCAAGCGAGCTGTGGGAACGTTCTGCAGTAACCAGCCCTTTGCTCTGGAGCTCATTAAGAGCCGGCAGAAAAAGGACCAGCGCTTTACCTCCTTCATGCTGGTAAGAGACGCTGTTCCAAACACTGCAGAATACTGTTCCAAACACTGCAGAATACTGTTCCAAACACTGGGGAATACTGTTCCAAACACTGCAGAATACTGTTCCAAACACTGCAGAATACTGTTCCAAACACTGAGGAATACTGTTCCAAACACTGAGGAATACTGTTCCAAACACTGCAGAATACTGTTCCAAACACTGAGGAATACTGTTCCAAACACTGCAGAATACTGTTCCAAACACTGAGGAATACTGTTCCAAACACTGAGGAATACTGTTCCAAACACTGCAGAATACTGTTCCAAACACTGAGGAATACTGTTCCAAACACTGAGGAATACTGTTCCAAACACTGCAGAATACTGTTCCAAACACTGAGGAATACTGTTCCAAACACTGCAGAATACTGTTCCAAACACTGCAGAATACTGTTCCAAACACTGAGGAATACTGTTCCAAACACTGCAGAATACTGTTCCAAACACTGCAGAATACTGTTCCAAACACTGCGGAATACTGTTCCAAACACTGCAGAATACTGTTCCAAACACTGTAGAATACTGTTCCAAACACTGCAGAATACTGTTCCAAACACTGAGGAATACTGTTCCAAACACTGAGGAATACTGTTCCAAACACTGCAGAATACTGTTCCAAACACTGAGGAATACTGTTCCAAACACTGCAGAATACTGTTCCAAACACTGAGGAATACTGTTCCAAACACTGCAGAATACTGTTCCAAACACTGAGGAATACTGTTCCAAACACTGCAGAATACTGTTCCAAACACTGAGGAATACTGTTCCAAACACTGCAGAATACTGTTCCAAACACTGAGGAATACTGTTCCAAACACTGAGGAATACTGTTCCAAACACTGCAGAATACTGTTCCAAACACTGCAGAATTCTGCTCCAAACACTGCAGGAATTCTGCTCCAAATACTGAGGAATACTGTTTCTAATACTGAGGAATACTGTTTCTAACACTGAGGAATACTGTTTCTAATCCTGAGGAATACTGTTCCAAACACTGAGGAATACTGGTTTAGCTTCAAGCTACACAACAGTACACTAGATTGATTGATCCTGTCTAACAATACAAACCTGAACCCTTTTCAAGTTTGATTATTATAACAGAGCAAGACTCAAACTCTGCAATACAGTGTTAAACTAGCAGTACACAAACAGGAAACACATCATGACACTAGAGTGATACATCAGGACTCTAGAGTGATACATCAGGACACTAGAGTGATACATCAGGACTCTAGAGTGATACATCAGGACACTAGTGATACATCAGGACACTAGAGTGATACATCAGGACTCTAGAGTGATACATAATAATAATAATAATAATACATTTTATTTAGTTTTTACACTAGAGTGATACATCAGGACACTTGAGTGATTTTCTCTTACTTATAAAAACAAAATTGAAACCCTCTAAATATGTATGATTATAACTGTGAGTTTTGTGTGTCTGTCTCTGGCCATAGGAGGCCGAGAGCAATCGCCTGTGTAGGAGACTGCAGCTGAAGGACATCATTCCTGTGGAGATGCAGAGACTCACCAAATATCCACTGCTGCTGGAAAGCATAGCCAAGTGCACTGGTACTGTACCACACACTCTCATATATACTCTACCACACACTCTCATATATACTCTACCACACACTCTCATATATACTCTACCACAGAATCTCATATATACTCTACCACAGAATCTCATATATACTCTACCACAGAATCTCATATATACTCTACCACAGAGTCTCATATATACTCTACCACAGAATCTCATATATACTCTACCACAGAATCTCATATATACTCTACCACAGAATCTCATATACACTCTACCACAGAATCTCATATACACTCTACCACAGAATCTCATATACACTCTACCACAGAATCTCATATACACTCTACCACAGAATCTCATATATACTCTACCACAGAATCTCATATACACTGTACTACATCATCCCAAAGATTACTACACTCTCACAGATACTCTACTACACTCTCAATGATACTGCATCACCTACTCTCGTAGATAATGTGCCACGTAATCTCATAGATACTGTACCACACACTCTCTCAATAGATTTGCTCAAATATTTGCTCTAAAGCATAGCCAAGTGCACAGATACATCTAGACCTAACACATCCCACACTCAAAAATATGTTTTCAAATATACACTGCTTCTGGAAAGAATAGCCAAGTGAGTCTAGACCCACCCCACACACACTGAAATGTATTTTCAAATATACACTGCTTCTGGAAAGAATAGCCAAGTGAGTCTAGACCCACCCCACACACACTGAAATGTATTTTCAAATCAAAATATTCATCTACATGTGAGAATAAGGTGAGCACTGTGGAATAAAGGAGAAGGGAAGTGTTAAGGAATAAAGGAGAAGGGAAGTGTTAAGGAATGGCGTGACGGGGCTTGTCCACGTTCACAGAGGACACGGAGGAGAAGGAGAAGGTGAAGAGAGCGGGAGAGTGCTGCCGCAAAATCCTCAACCACGTCAACCAGGCAGTGAAAGAAGCAGAGAACAAACAGGTGACCCAGCAGCACCACGACAGACAGGGGACTGGACAGGAGATACAGTAGTACATACGTGCATACCCAGGGTGTTTGAGCGCTTCATCTCTGCGTGTTGCCCACAGCGTAGCGACCAGAAAGCCTGGATCACACTACCTTCATTTTGGGATAAGAAATTACTGGAAAACTTTTAAGAGGGCACTCACTTGTTTTTACTATTGGTTCCACCAATCATGATCATCAGGGTGGCGTTGCTAGGCAGAGGTTGGGATTTCGACAATCATAAAAGTGGGCTGAACTAATTATTCATCTGACAGAAAGGACGTTTTGGCAAGCTAATGTCTTTTGGCCAGTGTTGATATTGATGAGCACACCCCTTGTAAACCTAAACTTGTTTAATTTTTTTGTTAAATAAGATTTGTTTGGACACTTTAGAATTTAATAATTTATTTTGTCTGAACAATGGGACCGACTTCGTTTGAATATTTAGTCATTATTGTGTGTCTTTGTCTGAACAGAGGTTAGAAGACTACCAGAGAAGGTTGGACCTCTCCTCTCTCAAACAGAGTGAGAATCCCATGATTGCAGAGTTCAAAGTAAGACCAGACAAATAACACCCTTGCATTTTTTTAAACAATATAATTTAGTGTCTTGTGATAAAAAACTCCTTTATCCTTTTTGTTTAGTTAACCCGCCTTCTAGGAACTACAAGACTGAAATGATATCGATTCACCTAATGTAGATATTCAAGCCAGTTTTGTGGTGCTATTTTGAGTGTTTTTTGGCTCTGCTGTAGAATCTAGACCTTACCAAGAGAAAAATGGTGCATGAGGGACCTCTTTCATGGAAGGTCAACAAAGACAAGACTATAGGTACGTATAAATAAACACAAAAATACACGTACATGTAACCAATCACACCAACGGTGTATTTTAACATGTATAAATAAACACAAAAATACACGTACATGTAACCAATCACACCAACTGTGTATTTTAATATGTACAAATAAACACACAAATACACGTACATGTAACCAATCACACCAACAGTGTATTTTAATATGTACAAATAAACACACAAATACACGTACATGTAACCAATCACACCAACTGTGTATTTTAATCAGGTGCTTAATTTCAGTTTTAAAAGATAGACAGACATAGTTCCATATCTTTCTCACACCATCTAAGAAATGCACTGCACTGCATATGAGATGTTCTTTATTTCCCCCTCTCTGTTTCTCTCGTTCCAGAGCTGTACACTCTTCTCCTGGAGGACATCCTGGTCCTGTTGCAGAAACAGGATGAACGTCTGATCCTCAAGTGTCACAGCAAAAACCTGGCGGGAACCGCCGACACCAAACACATTTTCAGCCCCATCATCAAACTCAACACTGTACTGGTGCGCTCTGTAGCCACAGGTAAGACAATGTCCTGTAGCCACAGGTAAGACAATGTCCTGTAGCCACAGGTAAGACAATGTCCTGTAGCCACAGGTAAGACAATGTCCTGTAGCCACAGGTAAGACAAGGTTCTGTAGCCACAGGTGAGACAAGGTTCTGTAGCCACAGGTAAGACAAGGTTCTGTAGCCACAGGTAAGACAAGGTTCTGTAGCCACAGGTAAGACAAGGTTCTGTAGCCACAGGTAAGACAAGGTTCTGTAGCCACAGGTAAGACAATGTTCTGTAGCCACAGTTAAGACAATGTTCTGTAGCCACAGTCAAGACAATGTTCTGTAGCCACAGGTAGATCAATGTTATTTAGTCACAGGTAAGACAATGCTCTATAGCCACAGGTAAATCATTGCTCTGTAGCCACAGGTCACAGGTAAATCATTGCTCTGTAGCCACAGGTAAATCATTGCTCTGTAGCCACAGGTCACAGGTAAATCATTGCTCTGTAGCCACAGGTCACAGGTAAATCATTGCTCTGTAGCCACAGGTAAATCATTGCTCTGTAGCCACAGGTAAATCATTGCTCTGTAGCCACAGGTCACAGGTAAATCATTGCTCTGTAGCCACAGGTCACAGGTAAATCATTGCTCTGTAGTCACAGGTCACAGGTAAATCATTGCTCCGTAGCCACAGGTAAATCATTGCTCTGTAGCCACAGGTCAGTAGTCAGTTGAGTAGTGTTTCATGTTTGAAAGTGTTCAGTATTGCAGGACTATATACAGACATTGTTGAAAATAAAACAATGTAAATATATGTTATAGTAACATATTATTATGATCTGTTGTATAGAACAGACTGAGTTGATGTTTTGGTGTTTCCTCTTCCAGACAACAAGTCCTTCTTTGTGCTGTCCATGTCGGATAACGGAGCTCAGATTTATGAGCTGATGGCACAGACTGTATCAGAGCAGAGAACGTACGTTTGACTCCAAAGTAACCCATTCACCTTGTCATATTTCAACTTGCAAACACAATTTACAGGCCATGCTGGATTATTCCCCTTATTTAATATAATTATTGTAACTAAGGTTTTATTATTTCAACATTTCAATATTCTAATCCCTGGACGATGTTTTATCCAACGTATCTTGTTTTTAATCCGCCTTCCCACCAGGTGGCAGTGTCTGATTACTCAGAGAGCTGACCCCATGAAGACCAAACCACACATACCCTTACCTCAGACCGAGTCAGTTCATTTCAACATTATGCTTCATTTCAAACCTAATTCATAACGACTGTTTGAAAAAAATGATATATCTATATCTATATCTATATCTATATCTATATCTATATCTGTCTTGAATAGTTTTTTTTGTAAATGTGCATGCCTTTCAGTGGGGAACGAGACGCTGTTGAAATCATCAACACAGAGGTCCCCAAACTGGGCAAAGAGCATGATCGCACATTAACTGAAAGTTTACCCTCTCCAGGTAGTCATTACCCAAACTTTATTATACAGCTTGATAGTTTACTTCAAAAGTTTCAAAGTAATTGTTATTCATAAATGTTCATGTCTTAACATTTAAAAACAAATCAAGTTAAAATCACTTTTCCTATTACACTGAAAAAACTGTCACTAAACAAATATCCATTGGTGTCACAGAAAAAGATGCCACTACCTCTCCAGGTCTACCGTCTTCAGCCACCGGTACCAACCCGTTTGAGGGCATCAAGTCGGAAGAAGAGGATGAAGATGAGGAAGATGAGGTAGAGACTCTGCATCCCGACCGAGGAGAGGAAGAGGTGAATGAGGAAGAGGCAGAGGAAATAGGAGCTTTTCTTGAAAGCGAGCTGGCAGAAAGGCTTCCCTTCTTACAGGAAAGGTCGCGGCAAGGCATCGCCATCAACGACGTAGAGCCGGACCCCATAGATCTGCTCCCCTGCAGAGCTGAAGAGGCACTGAGAACCTGTGAGTTTCATTTGGTTCAAACACTTTGCTAAGAACCTTTTTTTTCCCGTCTTCTTTTATAGTGGAGATCATGATTGAAAGCCTGTAACATTCCCACATAATTTGAAAATTGCTTTGCAATAGCTCTGTGCTCCCGAGACAGCTTGTAATTAAGCAGTCAGGCCATTATGGCGTTTTCATCTTGTTGCATCACCATTCCCCATGGCTGAATCCTAACAGCCTATTGCTGCGGAGGTGCTGATAAGAACCTCGTTTGTTATTGACTCGACGTGATTGATGGACCCTCCTCTTTCCCCTACGACTCCCCAGTGGCGGCCCTGAAGCAGCTCCTCCTCCATCACATGGTGAGCCGAGAGGCGGGGGACCAGGGCGTGAAGGAGAGGGAGCTGAAGAAAGGCAGGGCCTCCGGGGCTCGTCTCCAGAGGACCACCTCCCATCGAGGACCGGAGGAGGAGAACAGTGGTGAGAGCACCTCCTCCTCCACCTCCTCCTCCAGGACCACGGAGGCTCCGGCGGGCTCACTGGAGAGTGGCGCCGTGGAGGAGGGGGCAGCGAGGGAGGGAGGGGCTCTGGAGCTCCCGTCTGGAGACACAGGCTTCTTTCAGACAGCAGAGGACTGTGGTAAGTGGTCAACACTCCTGGGGTTGAAGGAGGAGGGTTAGGTTTAGAGTTGACCCCCAGTGACCTGTTGTCATTAGACTGTGGTAAGTGGTGAACACTCCTGGGGTTGGGGTCAACTACTGTGGCTTGTGGTGTCAAGTGACATCTTATTAAAACAATTAAATTTTTTATTTTAATTTAATTTTAAATAAAACATTTTATTAAATTCATTAGGTTTTTTCACTTGTTATATATGACCACTAGTAATAATAATAATTGAAGCTAATTACTCAAAGAACGGCCCAAACGATTTGGACGAGTTGGCACATATTGAACTATTCCTTTAACCTCTCTCTCCCTCTCTCTCTCTCTCTCTCTCTCTCTCTGTCTCTCTCTCTCTCTCTCTCTCTCTCTCTCTCTCTCTCTCTCTCTCTCTCTCTCTCTCTCTCTCTCTCTGTCTCTCTCTCTCCCTCTCTCTCTCTCTCTCTCTCTCTCTCTCTCTCTCTCTCTCTGTCTCTCTCTGTCTCTCTCTCTCTCTCTCTCTCTCTGTCTCTCTCTCTCTGTCTCTCTCTCTCTCTCTCTCTCTCTCTCTCTCTCTCTCTCTCTCTCTCTCTCTCTCTCTCTCTGTCTCTCTCTCTCTCTCTCTCTCTCTCTCTCTCTCTCTCTGTCTCTCTCTCTCTCTCTCTCTCTCTCTCTCTCTCTCTCTCTCTCTCTCTCTCTCTCTCTCTCTCTCTCTCTCTCTCTCTGTCTCTCCAGGTAGCTACATGGTCCTGGACTGCTATGGGGGCTCAGGGGAGAGCAGCACAGACGATGACGGGGGCGGCGCTGTGTGTCTCAGTGGCGAGGGAGGCGACTCGGGGATAGACCTGAAGAAGCTGCTGTCCTCCTCCTCGCAGGCAGGGGGTGCTGGACCGGACCTCAGCCGGCAGGTCATGACCCACCTCCGCCTTCTACAGGCTAACCTGCAGCACCTAAAGGTACAGGGCCAGCCAGTTGACACACCCTGACACTGCTGCTTTGATCCAGTAATACTTTAAAGGTTGTGTTGCATTTTGAAATGCTAAGTTGTCGTTTACTAAGCACGTCCCATAAGACAGCAAGACATCTGTTAGTCAATCTGCTCATCTGTCAAATCCGTTTTTCTGCCTTTTTTCCTCTTCGAAGCGTCCATCCGTTTAGCTGTCAAAGAGTTGTTCATCATCTATCCATCTGTACATTCATGCCACCATCTGCTTTTCAGGACGTGGAGATGAAGTATAATCAGCTTCGCCGAAGGCTGAGTGAGAGCGTTACTGACGCTGAGGAGAGCAAAGGTATACAACCCCACTCTGCCTGTCACCTAACTACACAAAAATACATTTCGTTTTGAAACAAAAAAAATTATAAAAAACTTGAATAGGCTAATGCTACAGTATCGTTTTGATTTTCATTTTGTTATAACGTACTATAGAGTAAACATCATATTATTGTCTGTATTGTAGTAGAAAATGCTTGTGTGTGACTTTTGTACAGACATTGATGTATTTGCTTATTTCTCCCCCCAGATCAGAGTTAGTGACGGCGTCTCCCTCCTCCTCTCCAGAGGAGTGACTGACTGACAGGAAGGGGAACAGACAGTCTTTCACCCCTGACCCCCTAAACGTTCCTCCCCTTGGACCAACCCCATAATCATTGGGGGGGTGGGGGGGTGGGGGGGTTGCACAGAGGACACGGGTAACGTCATAGGACCAAACAGGCACCCCCTCCCCCTCACACCCCACCCCACCCTCACACACACACACACACACACACACACACACACAGTGGCAATCAGGAGAAATCTTCCCTTCACCAGTCGTGTCTTCGGCCACCAGAACCATTCCACTGCTACAACTCCGCACACTCCGAAAAGAAAGCTCGCTGATAAAACACACCAGAAAGAACAACTACGTCCTGTGTATGTGTCCCATATCTAGATGTGGTTGCTATGTCTCCAATATCTAGATATGGTTGCTATGTCTCCAATATCTAGATATGGTTGCTATGTGTCCCATATCTAGATGTGGTTGCTATGTGTCCCATAAGTAGATATGGTTGCTATGTGTCCCATATCAAGATATGGTTGCTATGTGTCCCATATCTAGATATGGTTGCTATGTGTCCCATAAGTAGATATGGTTGCTATGTGTCCCATATCTAGATATGGTTGCTATGTGTCCCATATCTAGATTTTGTTGGGGTTCTTTGCAAAACAGAGATATTACTTTGTGAACGTTGGTTTACGTTGAGTATTCCTGCTTCCATGCTTTAGTCAAACTTTGGCTGCCCTCTCACTCTAGAGGGTAGAGATAGTTTCTCCTCTCACCACTTAAGAGTTTTCAACTTTTTTAAGAAAGTAAAAATCATGCACCACCACATAGGTTTAAATTGAAATATGTATGTGTTGATTATTCTTTGAGAGGGAGAAGCAGCCCAAGTATTAAATGTCTTCAGGTCAAAATTGGGATTGATTTATGATCCAGTTAGTCTGTTACATTTTCCAACAATATTCTTAATCTCTTCAGGCCTTCATTTCATTGATCTCTGCCATGCAGGGAGGCTTAATATTTCTCCCCCAAAAAACTTTGGGTGTGTTACATTACAAGCAATACAAGCTACAAGCTCTCTGTTGTAAGAAGTTACGGAAGAGCACATTTTATTTTATTTGTTAAGATTACTGGGAGTCAAATGGCGCTCTAAAAGTTTAGGTTATGTTCAACTACAGAGTCTACCTTTGAGTCAAAGGGCTCTCTAAGAGCTTAGGTTATGTTAAACTACAGAGTCTACCTTTGAGTCAAAGGGCTCTCTAAGAGCTTAGGTTATGTTCAACTACAGAGTCTACCTTTGATTACCATAAGCATGTAACCAAACCCACTCAGAATCTAACTGTTATTTATGTGAAACCTGACAAATAAAACCTGCTTGACAGTTTATTAAAGCTAGAGAAGAATTGGATCTCATCTGAACAGAACAGTTATCTATCACGCTATGCTGGCCTCAAATAAAATTTACAATGACATACCTAAAGGTGATTGATACATTTGTAGGTTGGAGTAAAAATAATCGACTTACAAGTTAGGCAGGTTAAATTGCAATGGGTGAAATCAGTGGGGATGTCATGTTTGCCCTTTCTGTGAGGACAGTGTGGAAGCATGAAGGGCGATAATTCAGACGTTAAAAGGATCTGCTGAGGTGATATCATAGAATGTTGCTAATTTAGGATCTGTACGACTTGGAGAGAAAAACCTTTAACAGGAAATCACATTTGCTGTGGCCGGATCTCGTTTGGAAGCATTTGTGAAAATTGGAGCCTTGTGGTGTGTGTGTGTGCTCGCTGACTTGGGGAAATGTTTGTTGGGGGATTATGTTTTCCTCTATGGACATTTCCCTTGGGGTCTTGTTGTGGGACTCATCCTTTCCTTATGACAGGGACTTCACACTTGTGGGCATGTTTCCTCTCGGCACTGCTCAGTTGCTGTATCTCTTCATTCTGACCATTTCCTTTTTGTATTCTAACTTTACATTACTGTTCACTATTTTGATACAAGCTACTGAGGAACTCTTCACTCATCAATAAACGTCTGGGGGGAAAGCACAGAACCTCTGCAATTTCATGGTTGGATTGAGAAAAAAAAAAGACTGAGAGGCGCACACAGAAATGTATTGCTTTCTCTCCGACATCGGCCCTTCCAGAAGACTGTGCACAACCTTGTGGCTTGGATACTTTGATAAGAAACAACCAAACTACAAAAAAGCTGAAAAGAATTCATAAAAACTTTAAAAGGACTTCTATGAACTATTGCTTATGTAAAAAAATCTAAAGAAAATACAAAAAATAACAAAACCGTAATATTATGACCAACACTGCATCTCTTAAAGGAGAACTTTCACATTTCTTTGATTTTTGTTTATCTATTCTTGCTTTCAACATCAAACAATCATGTATTATTTTAACAGTAACTACTAAAAGAGGAAAACAAACGACTGCAAGGTATCCCTAAAATATTAATGTAATCTGTATTTTTATTATTTCTGTGTAGAAGTTATATTTTTATTATATTATGAGCACTATAATTAATATGGTCTCTTGCTCTGTTGAAAACCATGAATAGTTATTTTAGATGAGAGATTTTAAGATTTGACTGATCTATTGTTTAAAATGAAGGGAAAGTTGTGTCATTTATTTCAGTTATTCTTCATGGGTAGTGGGAGGATTCTATAGGTTTGGGCTATTTGCCAAAACCACAAACTAAAAATGTTGAAATGTCATTAAAGAAGCTTGCTGGAAACACTGATGATGTTGTATCATTATTGTGAACCATTACACATTGCAACTGCAGTGTTGGTTGGAATGATTTGAACCTTTCACTTCATTAAATTAAAGTATTTGTGAGTCACTAATCTAATTATCACGTGTCTACACTGAGTATGGCCAGTTTTTATCAATAACTATATCTCTAGATTTATCTCTTAAGCAACTTGTTATCAAACGAGCAGAGTATTAACCTTAACATGTCTTTGGACGAGGAAACTGGAACACCTGGCGGAAACACGATGCAGGAAGGACACTCCACACAGAGAGGACCTGGGACAGCCAGGGAGACATGCAGGAAGGACACTCCACACAGAGAGGACACTCCACACAGAGAGGACAGTCCACACAGAGAGGACCTGGGGCAGCCAGGGGGACATGCAGGAAGGACACTCCACACAGAGAGGACAGTCCACACAGAGAGGACCTGGGGCAGCAAGGGGGACATGCAGGAAGGACACTCCACACAGAGAGGACAGTCCACACAGAAAGTACCTGGGACAGCCAGGGAGACATGCAGGAAGGATACTCCACACAGAGAGGACAGTCCACACAGAGAGGACCTGGGACAGCAAGGGAGACATGCAGGAAGGACACTCCACACAGAGAGGACAGTCCACACAGAAAGTACCTGGGACAGCCAGGGAGACATGCAGGAAGGATACTCCACACCGAGAGGACAGTCCACACAGAGAGGACCTGGGACAGCAAGGGAGACATGCAGGAAGGACACTCCACACAGAGAGGACAGTCCACACAGGAAGGACACTCCACACAGAGAGGACAGTCCACACAGGAAGGACACTCCACACAGAGAGGACCTGGGACAGCCAGGGAGACATGCAGGAAGGACACTCCACACAGAGAGGACAGTCCACACAGAGAGGACACTCCACACAGAGAGGACAGTCCACACAGAGAGGACCTGGGACAGCAAGGGAGACATGCAGGAAGGACACTCCACACAGAGAGGACAGTCCACACAGAGAGGACCTGGGACAGCAAGGGAGACATGCAGGAAGGACACTCCACACAGAGAGGACCTGGGACAGCAAGGGAGACATGCAGGAAGGACACTCCACACAGAGAGGACAGTCCACACAGGAAGGACACTCCACACAGAGAGGACAGTCCACACAGAGAGGACCTGGGACAGCAAGGGAGACATGCAGGAAGGACACTCCACACAGAGAGGACCTGGGACAGCAAGGGAGACATGCAGGAAGGACACTCCACACAGGAAGGACACTCCACACAGAGAGGACAGTCCACACAGGAAGGACACTCCACACAGGAAGGACAGTCCACACAGAGAGGACCTGGGACGGCTGGAGTTTGAAGCCAGGACCTTCTTGCTGTGAAGCAGCAGTGCTTAACCTCATATTATTTTGGTGTGCATGATCACATTACTCATGAATCTAATCTGTGCTGTATACTACTTTATACTCTACACACCAAAATAATAATTCTATTATTCTAACGGGCCTGGGAAAGACAACATTATGGAATTGAATCGCCACAAAAATAACTCTAGAAGGGGATGTTACTAGGGACCAGCTGATAACAGATTAGCAACGAACAGTGTTGTAATTTTTTTGAACAAATAAGTACAACTATCCAGAAGATGGCGGCAAAAGATGCAGTAAGGACCTTAAGGCTCAAAGTCGTTAACAGTACTGCAGATATGATGAGATGCTACAAGCAGCATGCAACTTAGAATAGCATCTTTAACACTCTGGTGAACCATGTCTCCCCAACTCAGGCATAGGTCAGTGGTGTTCAAGAGAAACACATTTTTCTTTTTTTTGATCAATTAAACCTCCTGCTTAAATATCTGCAACTGATGTAAAGGAAAGATCCTGGAGTTTTGGATCTGCAGTAGCCCATGAGCAAACTCACAAATGTATGAATACAGTAAGTCTATGTCATACTACTGAAGAGTTATGATATGGAATGTTTTACAGTATTAGAGTATGTAAATGATAAAAGTCACACTTTATTGAAATAATAGGCAATTAACTAAAAGGTGGCCTGTTTTTATAGCTGGACAAACTGCTATAGACAGTTTTTTATTTTGCTTTTGTTATTTATTTATTTATTTATTAACGTTAAATTACTTTATAACTTGAAACACTTTTACGTTGTAAAGCAGTTGCTCAATTCAGACACATACAGCAGTGAGGACGAGGGTAAAGACCTTCATTCAGAATAGCCTGCAGAGGGGAATTAAACCGGGGTCTGATGGTTCTTTGTTGAAAGACATTGATTAGCTACATGTGTGTTCTTTATTACATAGACTAGTACATCAACATGATGTCAGCTTTCCTTTGCAGGTTTTCCTTCTCGGATTTCCATAACATGTAAGCTTACTAATTAGATCTCATTATGGTTTATTGAATTTCTTGACATTTTGCCTTGCTATCTTCTTTCCAGGATGGATGGATCATGTTTGCAAAAGGGCAGGCATGGGGAAATGCGTTTCCATGGAAACCAAGAAGTAGTGAAGATGACACGTGTGAGATTACACCTCAGCATCTTTCCCATTAGAAGCCCCAATGTATTGGTAACATAATTCCTCTGTGACAGTAAACTTTTAAAAAATGGTCAATTGCATAAATTATGGCTACATCTGAAAGATTAATCGTTTCAATATTATGGATCGGAAAGAAACATGATTGAATTCATGCCCTGCTTGAACAAACAAATAATGACAAAAAATAATGACAGAAGAAGATTGTTCGGAATATCACAGTAAACACGGTGAACAGCAGCAATTGCTGTTGAAGTTACTTCGTACTGAACTGCAACCATTAGTGAGGATCTGATCATTTACCGGTGTCCACATGTGGTGAATATAAAGGATAGCTGCAAAACCTGAGAACAGAGCATCCATTGATAATAACTGGTTTTGTAAGTGTCATTAAACATAATCTGACTCATATTCTTCTACACCCTAAACGTTCAAATGAAGATTATCTCATTTAGCGTTGACACATTATTTATTTATTGTGACATATACACGGGCTGTAACTAATGTATCCGTAGATTCCTGTTACCGTTTGAGAACTCCAGTGACATGATCATTTCCCAGTGTGCTTTTCTTAAAGCAGTACAGGAGTTATCCTGGCCCCACTTACTCAAGCTGTCAGATAGGAAATGATAAACGACCTCGGGGCAAGCGCCAAACCGTATACCCACTGCCACCTTAGCGCTGGAGGATAATCAGGATTGTTTATCAGCACTCCTGGCCAGGCTACACCATGACGGAGCGCTGGCTCCAGCTGTCAGGCTGAAGCGCTTTGCCTCAAACACCCTCGCGCTGAATCGACACGGCCCCAGAGCTCTCTCCGGAGGCACCGCCATGCCGCTCGGCACATCTTCTGGGAGTAATCCCGTCGTGATCCTTTGATGCTCGCGTGCTTCAGAGTTTCCCCATCCATGACATTAACACAGAACGTGAAGTAGTGCTGTCGGATAAATTATGTTGAGATATTGGGAAATTAAATATTTACATACATCAATATTTCATGAATCAAACCCCCTTAGACGTATTTCACTGGAAAGGTTTGTTATAATAATACAGTGAAATTTCAGTTTTGACTTTCAAAATGGCCCTGTGATAGACTGGCGACCTGTCCAGGGTGTACCCTGCCTCTCGCCCTGTGTCCGCTGGGATAGGCTCCAGCCCCCCCCCCCCTGTACAGGATAAGCGGTAAAGCTAATGGATGGATGGATGGACTTTCAAAATGGAAATACACGCAGTAAACGTTACTGCCCTACTTTTTCACCAGACCCCTGATTCCCCTTCAGTGTGGTTTGGTGAAAGCTGAGCATTTCAGCATGAAGTCTGGCCATTTATAGTCCAAAGCTGATCACAAAGGAGTGCTCTGACCAGTGCCAGAGAGTCTGTGTGAGTTTATGAGAGGGGATTCCTTAACACACAGCTTCCCTAATCCATTTTATATTCATCAACATAATATTCCTCTACATTAACAGTCTGTTCTAGTTCTAGATTTAAGCTTATTCATAAAACATGACGCGTCGCATGCTCAATAATGTATTAGAAGATGTATAAGAGGAAACGTCAGGAGGATTGCTTTACCACACTCCCTCGGCTGTTTTATATTGACAGGATACTAAAATCATTATCTTTAGATTGGACACCGACATATCTGTACTATTGGATAAATAGAGCTTGTCGTGAGACCGTCCCCACTAGCCTCGTAACACAGTTTGTTTTGCTTTAACACAAAGGTGTTTGCTGGCTGTGAGGACTGAGGGACCTAAAGGAGAAAGGGAAGGTGTTTGCTGGCTGTGAGGACTGAGGGACCTAAAGGAGAAAGGGAAGGTGTTTGCTGGCTGTGAGGACTGAGGGACCTAAAGGAGAAAGGGAAGGTGTTTGCTGGCTGTGAGGACTGAGGGACCTAAAGGAGAAAGGGAAGGTGTTTGCTGGCTGTGAGGACTGAGGGACCTAAAGGAGAAAGGGAAGGTGTTTGCTGGCTGTGAGGACTGAGGGACCTAAAGGAGAAAGGGAAGGTGTTTGCTGGCTGTGAGGACTGAGGGACCTAAAGGAGAAAGGGAAGGTGTTTGCTGGCTGTGAGGACTGAGGGACCTAAAGGAGAAAGGGAAGGTGTTTGCTGGCTGTGAGGACTGAGGGACCTAAAGGAGAAAGGGAAGGTGTTTGCTGGCTGTGAGGACTGAGGGACCTAAAGGAGAAAGGGAAGGTGTTTGAAGCTGTTGCTGCAGCCTACACCTTTATCAGTCCATTTTGTTTGTTTATTTTGCGTCTTTGTTTCTTTTGTTTCTTGGTTTTCCTTTAAATGTGATCTTATCGTTATCAATTTATTTCTATGAGCATTAATCCTGGAAAATTCAAAATACGACCAAAATAAATAAACTACTACTAAAAGAAGGTGAGGGGTCTGGTGGGAAAGAGTCACCATATGGAGGGACAGGTGTTAATGAGGACACACACACATCTGCTCTGCTCTCGATCAGTGTTTATGAGGACATACACACATCTGCTATGCTCTCGCTCTGCGGGACAAAGCCTCGGTCGAATAAAACATCAAACATCAGCGCTCTAATAGCATCTTTGACTATACGCTATTAGCGCTCTTGACTATATTTTGAGGGAAGAGAGTTAACTTTTGCTTTGATTAGGAACTATTTAAGAATGGTTTGGGGGTGGTGTGTCGTGGAGTCACACCTGGGGTAGCTGGTGAGAGACATGGCGTCATGGTTTGATGGTTAACGAGCATAGAGTTGTGCTGGGGACTAGACATGACGGATATGATTTCCAGAGAAAACAAACTCTTCTTTTATTTGTATTGTATTTCAGAGAGCCTGAGAATGTGGTCTTCGTTATGCAGTAATCTATCTGCCTCATCATCCTTTTGTTAGTGAACTGAACACAGTATGAGTTATGTCACCAACATGGCAGAGATAATTCATTAGACAGAAAAAAAGAAGACTAGCATGGGAATTAAATATTGGATTTGTATTTGTAATGGCTTGTATGGCATGCAGTGGCTTTATACCTGCTCTGCTTTGCTGGCGTTTTATCATCTGTACCTGTGCGAAGGATAGTGATGTAAAAGGTGGAGGGTGTTTACTAAGAAGTGAGAGTGTATGCGAGCCTGGAGAGTTGCAGCAGGTTCAAGTTTCAGTGTGCAGATGTCATTCATCTCCACTGCTTTTCCATTAGAGACTGATGAAGACCTGAAGAGCCTGAGGGACGACAGAGAGCCAGGGACAGATGGGGGGATCGATAGCCCCTATTTCTTTGCACAACAGGCACACTTGTTATAGAGAAAGGGCTCTAAGCTCCGTTCCATGGAGAATCCCACAGAGACCCTCTGGTTTGCACCTGAGGTAGGAGTGCCATTCGTTTAATTTGCTCAATGTGCACTAATTCAAACCTACAGTAATTTAAAAGTGAAGACTAAAAGCTGCAGTGCCAAACTTCCCTGAGCATCTGTTCAGAGAAAAGACAAGAAAACAGGCATAGTGTGTCCTGTGTGAACATCGCTGTAGCTTCACACACACTCCATATTTCTTACCTCTTCTTGCCTTTTGATATTTATCTTCTTGTATGGACAAAACATACCGCTTGTTTGTAGAGCATACCCTACACGATTCTGCACATGTGCAAGTGGCATCTAACTATTTTACATATACTGGGTATATGTAAATACATATATAAATATTTATTAAGTATATGTGTTAATTTGATTCATAATCTCTTTTTGTTTTGTAAATCCAAATTGCTCTCTTGCTCCCCTTGAAGAAAGCAGTGGAAGATAACGCCAGGAGCGGCCAGCAGCTGCAGGTTAGTGAGGCAGACACGATGCTCAGACTCCCCATTGGGTTGTGCTTCCAGTCAAACACAACACACAGGTGATGCAAAAAATATATATGTAGATAAAATAAAGAACAGGATTGTTTCCATCAAAACTCTAATCCTCGTCTGGGCTAGAATATAACTGCTCACTCTGAAAGTGTCTGAGCAACTACACAGGCAGCTTAGGGCATTTTGGTGCTGCAATGTAAAATTTAATTTCAACCTGACACGACTTGATACAAGTAATAGAAAATCAGCACATGCAGTAGTGTTTGTCCCAGGTGCTGAAGAAATAGAGAAAGAGAGAGAAAGAGAGTGAGGGGGAGAGGGAGGGAGGGAGAGTGTAAGAAATGATTTATGGTGTTCCTTGTTCATTGTGTTCTGCATAAAGCCTTTTGGCTACTCTCCCACTTTTCACTATTTCAGTGAAATCCCTTTGGACCTCTATGGAGCGGAATAAGATGTAGCCTGCTGCAGAGTGTAGACTGTAGCTGTATCATTGGCCACACACTCTGTCCCTGATATCCTGTTCCCATTTATCCAAAAAAAAAACTTTCTGGACCAGAGCTCTACAAATATTATAAACCTATGATTTTGAAATGCCTTTATATAATGTACTTTGATTCAATTGCCTTAAGGCATATTTTGTGCAAAGTCTTTATCTCTTTAAATTAAAATATGGTTTGTTGGAAAATGCTTGTAGAATCAACACAGTATTACAATTGACCCATACACATACACATTAAAAACTGTGTAAGATTTCCAGAAGCATGTAACGTCACTACATCTGGCAAATTAATTCAATGTAAAGTAATAACATTGATGGTATAAACCAATAAACTACAAAAACATGCGATGACTTTTACTATTCGCACTATTGAAAAACTATTGGCTTAAATAAGCAAGATCTTTCTAGCTTACTATTTCAGTTCATCTGGGATTGCACATGTTGAATGTCTTCATTGGTGTTGGACAGTTAAGATGTCTTTTGCTTTTACAAAACAAAAAATAAGATCAAGTTATATTAGAATTGTTAAATCCCTGCCTAAATGTAGACTGGTGAACTAGTTTCCTCCTCTTGCAGTAAGGTACATTAGCATTGAGGGTTTTGAAACCCATGACAGGAAGTCGGCATTGAGCACACACACTCACCTGCATGGAGGTTTTTTTGCGTTGGCAATATGATCAAAGGCATTTTTATTTTTACTACTCTCCCTTCTCCTGCCTCACACTTATGTTTTAACCATAAAGCTTGAGATGTGAATATAAATGTGAAGTACACATAAGATGTAAAGACGCCTATATAGAGTGCTGTGTCTAGACCGATATAAACCAGAGTACCTAAGGCTGAAATTGTTGTTGAGTGATGATTCTGTGTTTGCCATGATTTCTATATGACATGTAGGTCACTGCTGGTGTGTGAAAGGCAGGGGAAGAGAAAAACACATTTTATATGACTTTTTACTGAAAGTGAAGCCCAATGACTTTTCAATGTTACTCCCACACACACAGGTAATGTAAGAGCTTAAACAAGCAAGCTTTCTTCCTAATAATAAAAAAAGATTCACGTGCCTTTGTTTGTGTGTTTGTTTTACATAGTTGATTTGCACAAATTGAATGTTTTCAGGTACCTGGTGGTATTTGCTGCATACCTAAACTAACAGCAAATGCGCTTTTCTGAAACAATTCCCTCACATTGATATGCACAACAATTTCAGATATACAGTACCTCACTCACCTCCCCTGAATCAAGACAAATGTTGTCTAAAAGTCCAAGTATCTATTTTACTTCCATCCATTCCACCACCAAAGATAGTCAATACTTCCCTTTTTGTTTGGTCAATCATGTTTCATTCCCAGCCCTAGAGCAATGGTGCATGAAGGACAAGATCATTAAGTCTGCTTAGCACACATGGTAGAGTAACTTTAATTACGCCTTTCTTTTTTCATGCTCTTTGAGTCTCTTTGGAGCTGTGACGCTCTTAAGTATTTCACTGTCAGTTCAATCTGTCACAGCCAAGACCCAAGAACCTCAGTTTCTATTTTCAGTCTCTCTCTCTCTCTTTCTCTCTCTCTCTCTCTCTATCGGTGCACACAGTGGATGATATTATGGATGTAGTAGTTTATGTATGGAAGATATTACTGTGGTCTATTATCTGCTATGTGACTGAATAGGAAAACAAATAAACTGAAAGTGACAAATATGTGATAGCTAACTAGCCAACAAACTGTCTAGTAGAAATGCAGTGAAACTTGCTAAATGATTAGTCAGGGGCACATACATCTAGAAAAATGTTCTTACATATGCACTTAGATCCATTAACATTAGTTAATGGACACAATCATGTACACCACACTTATACAGTATTTGTATTTATGTCACCATCTGATCTGTTCCATATTTAGCCTTATTCTTTTTGCAACGGGTCCTAAAGTAGCAGTAGTGGGAGAGAGTTGACTCCCATCCAGGCATGTTAGAAAACTTTTTAGCTGTCAGAACCGAAGCACTGTTTGATAAAGTTGCACCGTTCAAAAAACAAGTGAGGTAGTTCGAATGTCGATCATCTTGTTCTTATCTTTTATCTTCACTTTGAATATCGTAGTGAAAGTGACTTATACTTGAGATGTATAAGAGCTGCAGATGTTAGTGTGTTTTATATGCCAGTGGAGCTTTGATACAGCAGGCAAATAGAATAAACCCCTATTATTGACCTAAAATGCCCCATCGATCCTACGAAAGAGAGGCTAGGCTGCAGCATAAACCAATGCACTTGACTGAAGTTAGAGGGGAGGGTGTTGAACACTCCGGTCCTTCAATTCGAAAAGTGTTTTATTCTTCAGGCAAGAAAGACTGAGCCATTACCGCACTCCAGAATAGTAGTCTACAATAACGGACCAAGAGTGGGCAGCGTTAACCTTCGCAATGTAACAAGAAATAAGGATGATCATCGACTAACTCCCATCGATAATGTTAGTCGAACTCGGTGCTGCTTCGGGTCTAACCGTACAACTATCCTTCATTGGAAATGTTAGCAAGAGGAAATTATCAACAACCTCGTCATGCTTTGATGCGGAGATTTTTTGGCGGGTGCTCTACACGAATCCAGTTTATAGATTGAAATCAACCTTGTAATTACTAATGTAGAAAAATATTAGAGTAAAGGAAAAAACTCGCAGTTTTAGTTGTACATAGTTCAGACCAAATTGTTCAATCTTCAGTCTCTATTCGAATTAAAGCGATTATTCAACAGCAGGTGCATCAACCTAAGGAAACATCTCGCAGATAACACTATAAAAAAAGTGAAAACCGAAAGAAAGACCACATCTGCTGAATGGTTGGGTAAGATGTTACATGGATACTTCCGTTGTGCTACATGAACTGCTTAATTTTTTTTTTTTACATTTTGTTAAACGTAAGCCTACAGTAAAAGATCGTTTTTGTTATTGTTGATCATTTAAACATTAAACGTGTTTGAATAGCTCTCATTGCATGTATGCAGAATGACGACAAAATCTGAATTCCCCCTTCCCACCTGCCTATATGCTGTCCGAGATATCAATATCTTGATCTGCTATGGCTTACAAGTAGAGGGATGTGAACATGTACTTCAATAAAGAAGGCCCAGCATAGGAATCGAACCTAACATGTAATTATTTCTTATATTGCTCAAAGGGAAGGTGTTGCTGGCTTTCACATAAGGTCTCTCAACAGGTTTGAAAAGACAAAGCTGGGTAACGCCCCCATCATTTAATTTCTCTGAATGACATGAACAGACCATGCAATTGTCAAATGTGGTTATCATTTCAAAGTATCAGCGGGGTATTAGAAACCACCCACCGGTTACTGCTGCCTTTTAATAGTTAACTGGGTCCGTTCTACTTGGGCAATTGCTAGTTTTTTTAAATCTGTTTTTAGCTATTGGAGGTTAATTCATAGTGAAGTGAATGTTCTGCCTATTAACCGAGCCAGGGACACTAAAATTAATTGATGTCAATGAGCAAGCTGTAAATCCTGTGTAGATAAATCATTCTCACATGTTAATGCCTGTATGGAACTTACTTTTCTTATTGTACATATTTAGAGCCATCAGATATGTGGCATATGCTATTGTTGGTATAGGCATTCATTTAATTCTTTTTGTTGTGTTTTTTTTGTTGTTGCTTTTTTACTCTGAATCCTGTGTGTGTGTGTGTGTGTGTGTGTGTGTGTGTTTGAGTTGTGCAATTAGGGTGCTGCTCCCTACCTATTAATTTGCTTGTGTGTGTCTGTGTTTGTGTAGGGGTTTGATTGGTGGGATTAAGGTACCCACTGCACACCTATATTTATTCGATTGTAGAAGCATTACTTGTGTGGTAGAGTTGCCAACCAGTGTGTTATTTCAGGGAGCTGTGATGTTGCCAATTGATTACAGTCATCAGCTGTAAGTGTTTGGGCCAATCACCTAGTGCTATTCTGACCAGCTGGTCTACTTATATACACAAAGAATGCAGTGCCTGTTCTGGTGTTATATTTTTGCTGCATGGTACAGAAATATTATTTCTTATTTTTCACTACCACTACTGTTGACTCCCTACCGGTATCATACTGAGAGATTTGATAGTGTAGAATGCTCTCCTTGTTTTTGTGTGTGTGTGTGTGTGTGTGTGTGTGTGCTGTCGCACTGCATTTTTCAGATGGAGTAGCTTTCTTAGGAAACTGACCTGAATTCCAACTCTTTATCATTTATAATATATATTTCCCGTTATCAATTGCTATTTATGATTGATTACATACAAGGTGGTAGGGAGCTTTTGTCCCTTGACACAGACACATTAACCATTGCATAATTGTAATCAAATTTTCATAAAGTCAAGATAAATACTTGCTTTTTGTTGTTTTACATGCCGACGCTGAAACGAAGCACAAGCATTAGACCTTAAATGCGTGGTTTTGTTCTTTAACCTTGAATTGTGGGTAGTCTTTTGCTTGCAAAGCAAGTTTCTTTTATATCCTTTGCCTTTGTCAGCTTCATTTCTGTGACGCAGAGACTCTTTGACCTCCTTAAAGAAAGTGACCCAGTGGAGCGTGAAGTAAGGTGATCAAACGTCGTTCTACTCTGAATATCACATAATCAATGCTCGGTCTGCTTGCACGCTCATTGCTCGAAACATTAAATAGGAAAATTCGATTGTTGGAAAGTAACAAAATTATCCAAGTTTATCAGTCAGTTTGAAGTATTATGATTTTAATGCATGCCAATGCAGCTCTGCTTAACACAATAATTATATTGTGTTAACGGTCGATAGGCCACATAATGTGATCAGGAATAATTGGCTAATTCATAAACTGCCTGTTGTACATTAAGTGTTATAAATTAAACCCATGTAAATGCATTGTATACAACTGTATGCATGTGTCTCATGTAGCTGCAGGCTACAACGAGAAAAGAAACATCCCCAAGTTCTCCCTCACTCCATACATCATGTGACCTCGTGGAAACAACGGGAAAACAGGATCACATTCTGTTTTTAACCGTAATCCTAACCCATAGTGAAGTAAATCTAAATGGTCAATGGTTAGCCGGGCTATACATTGTGACCCTACCTGTGAATTCAGAGCACAAAGCAACCATCTATTTACTTGATAAAGGTGCCTTTTCACCTTCTCCAAATTTCACTGTAAACTGTATTTGGTTTGTCTACTGCTGCCCATTCGTCCAAAGTTCATGTAGAAATAATTATTATTCTATCTAGTCAATATACAGTACAAACTGGTAGAAGCTTTGCAATAATCTTGGTTCTACCACATCTCAAGAGCTACTAAAGAACCATGATCTGACCACAGATGCCTCCCACCAGTTGCTATGTAAGATATTCTGTCCATTCAGACATATGGTGACTCGCTCAAAATCTTTGATACTTGAGCCACTGTTTATTCTGCAGAATTATGAGATGTGAGATCTACTTTGATAGCAGCTGTAAAGGAGTAACACAAAGGTTTTAGTGCCGATTGTTCGGGGGTTTTTTTTCATTCCATCTGAGGCGTTTCATGCTTAGGTCGTTACTATGTCCCAATGTTGTGCTCGTAATATATATATATATATATATATATATATATATATATATATATATATATATATATATATATATATATATATATATATATTCTATATATCTCTATTTTATATATATTTATTTATATGTCTACCTGGTCTGGTTGAAAGAGCTTTGAAGTGACTTTCATCAAAGAAGGTGCAGCAGCTCACTGAGGCAGACATCAAACTCCGGGTGTCTGGAAAAGCCCTTCCCAGAGATGGCCGACTGTGTGCCAGGAGGGAGTAATGATAAAGACGGACAGGTTTGATATGAGCAACGAGGAGTCAGCAGCCCGAACCGATGGTGATCATATGGGAATTAAATCCATTCAAATGCCATGATTGTCCGACATGTTATGCCATGGGAGCCTTCTTACTAACATTGTCTGTTTCTAAATGATGGGGAGAAAAAGTAAATATGTAGGAAATGTTCATTCAAATTGTGATATGCAGAATTAACTAAACAATTATTTGATGCAGTTGATGCAACATGTTTGGCAGTTGTAGTTTGAACCTCCAGATTGCAGAAGGGAAAACGTTAGAGGACTCACTGTAGGGATGAGGACAAAACCACCTGCCTGTTTCTGCCACCTTTTTACTCTCATGAAATGACTTCAAGCATTAAGAATACATTTATTTATTTATTTATGACTATTATTTCATAAGCCAAAGGCTGTGTAATGGTTGAGAAAATGCGTCTGCTTTTGCTGGTACAGTGTAATATTAATCTGCTTGGTCAAGATTTGGGAGTGACGCTGGTTCTGACGGATCCACATTTCAGTCACGTTCGGCTGCCATAGATTGTGCCACTTCCATTCCGGTTCCTGTTCAGCTCCTTCCGTGCATGGCTCAGGACTCCTGCCTCAGTCTCCTCTGACACTGGCCTGGGCTTTGGACGGTAATGTTTCCATATTGATTTTCACTGGCAATTCCAAAGTTCCTCTCACGTCTAGTTCTCCACATTTCTTCTCCTTATTCTTCTTTGTCACGGCACTTTTTGAGTTTCTCTTAAAATATGTACATTAGCACATTTTAACCTTTTAACATTTAGTATGTACAGCTATTGGCTTAGACTTATAAGAAATCAAACAAACATGCCTTACAATTGCATTACATATTGTTTCGTGATTAAATAGTTTTGTTGAATGTACAAAAAACAGTGTTGTGTTAAAGGTGCATGCTGAGTGGTACTTATGAGATTGTCAAAGTCTATTTTAAAGGCCAGTGCACACGCTGCTGGAGCACTCTGGAGTAAAAAGTGATCAGTGCAGAAGCAAAGTCATGCATGGCTGAATAACCACTAGACGAAAGAGGGTGCAAACTGCTAGCTGAAAGCAAAGCTACTTGGATCTGAATACGTTTACACCACATGATGCAGACACAGCTAAATCAACTAGTACTCTACAGTATTTTACAACCCTCCCCCCGGACAAGCATTTTTAATCAGCCGTCAATCATAAATACATAAATGTCCCATTGTCAGCAGAATCTGTAACATATTCACAGAAGGACAGCGTAATAATGGTATTAGTAGTATTATGCATTAGTATAACATTCTGACACCACAGATAAAAAAAAATCCTCACGTGTTCAGCTTTAATCCTATTGTGAATATACCGCCACCTGTCTTATCTCTGAGTTACACCGTCTGCATGTTAAAAAGGTGTGTGTTTTATAAAGCTTTGTTTTCCCTTTGGGAGGAGTCAAAACAACTCATTTGTGGGGGGGGGGGGGTTTGAGCAAAGAGATCCATCAGTTTTTATCTGTTCACTGCAGATCGTAAAGCAAGGACCACACTCCCCATGCTTTCATTCTCCTGTGGATATTTATTTAACGTGCCTCTTCAATTGGGGTCATGACTGAGGTGCACAGTGAACTACATTTACCTTTACTTTTGAGATAATCAGTCTTGAGGGGGTGTTTCTCTGTTGCCAAGCAGCGCAATGGGTTTTTTTCTTCCTTGATTTAGCTTTGACTGATAACATTTGTTTAAATTAATTCATAATGAGATTCCCTGTGTGAAAGCACGCCACTTGATCTATGTCTAAACAGCTTGTAGGGAAGATTGAAATGGTACATAAAAAAGGCTAGGGTTGATTATATTTTGAGAGTCTTGACCCTTTCGTATTTCTGTAATTGGCCATTGCGGTTTAGCCTGTAATTTTCTACTTTTAATCAGTTGATAAGAGCAAAATGATGTTGGCTAGAGCAGTTATGGTTAATGAAATGCAAATTGAAGAGTCCAATTAAGGCTTATATTTCAAATGGTTTTACTACGTTCGATGATGGAGAAAGCAGCAGTGCGCCTCAGTCCATTGAGTTTTTGAGCTCCTCGAGCTCTCCTTACCTCAGAAGTGTCAGTGTCAAATATTTTTGTCTCCTCAACATCATTAATTCTTTGCAGTGTTTCCTTTAGCAGTGTTACTCATTCCCTCTCTGAGAAGTCTCCTGTTTGACACCCCAGACCATGGTCCTGCATAATCAATGTGGCCAACACGGAATTTTATTTTTCTGTGTGTGTGCGTGTGTGCGTGTATGTTTTGTTTCATAGCGTTCTCGCAGGCTTTTATCTACAAATGCATCAACATGGCGCTCACAGAGATCTATTACCTTGAAGGCTGCCATTATCCACCAAAGATAACTGCATAATTATACAACATGGAGAAATGTCATTCCAGTGGCTGTTCAAGGGCAACACACGGCTTAAGCCACCACTTTAATAAGGAGTCACTGGCTTTTTCAGCTATCTGATGTTAACTGTCCAAAAATACTCTCCGATTAAAAGACTAGGTCAAAAACAACCCACAGTCAACAGACGAGAGAGATGTAAAGATGTGTTTTCATATCGTGTAACGATGTAAACAACTTTCGGCCGTCACACATTCAGATGAACTGCAGTGTCATGGGCATTTCATTCAAAACCCATGATAAGGACTACTAGTACTTAGTTATGGATGGCTGCTGTTAAGACCAGGTGTATGATTTATACTACTGCTAAACCACTTAGAAACAGGTGCTGCTTAAGGTGAATACTTATTGATTTAGTCTTCTTTATATTCTATAGGCAAGACGGATACCCACTGGCCATTAAAAGCCTTCTTGTCTTCTCTGCAGTAATTGCAAATGGAAGAATTGATTGAGCTTTGTGCATGTTTGCTTAATTGCCACTTCCCCGTGGTGATAAAGGAATTAACTTCATATTCGTGCCAGAGTTCCCAGTAATACAAACAGTTGATATAGGTAGACCAGAATTATCTTTTATCATGAAAGTTTTCAAACGACACTCCGTACTAATTAACACCATGCATTAACTAGACCAAAGATGACCTGGGTAGATGAACTCCCAGGCATAGAATGTGCCCGCACGATATATGCAGCACTGATTTGCTTGAGATCAAATGCGTCTATTTGAATGAGCAGTTGGCAAGCAGTAAAGGCAGATTTGTGTGCCATATTTATCCGTACAACTTTGCATTTCATGGATGAAGAGTACACACTTTCGTGTCTTAGTCTAACTGTCTTTCCTTATCTAATTATGTCTGCATTATTTGACTGTGTGTGTGTGTGTGTCTTTTTTTTTTGTATGCAGGTGACTGTGAGAGGGGCGTTTACACCCCCAGGGAAGCCCCCATGAGGAGTCCTAGAAGATGCACTTGGTGTGGGCTGCTGTGCTGCTCTTTACCGTGTGGACCCAGAGCACCTCCAGCAACCCACTCACACTGAGGCTCGGTGAGTGAGGCTCCACAACACGCCAGAGGCTTTTCCTTTCTGATACTCACTGGTATGGGCCGGAAAATCAATTCACCTGCAACTGCATCACTACAATTCTACACGAGACAGCAGAGATGTAAAAAATAAATAAATAAAGTCAAATAGTTTTTTTTTTCTCTCTTTTTTTATTATTTTATTATTCTTATTATTAGAAATCTTATTGAATACAGAAATAGCCTTATTATGATGTTGTTGTAACGACCGGTGTTCTGCACTTTTACCTTGCTTTTATTTGCACTGTCCTTGAGGTGCTGTCAGTTTTACTGCACGCTCCACTGAGCAAAATACTGTATATCTGTGAAGCAGAAAATTGCATTTGATCTTTAAATGAAAAACAGAACGAGTTTCTGACCTAGCAGAACATGTTTACTTAGTAGCTATATTCAACAAGACAGCTAGCCTTGCCACGCTTACTCTCTAGTCTCCTGTAAGCTTCCAGCTTTCCCTTTCAAAATGAATTAAAGATACACCAAAGGTTGTATGTCGATGTGTTATAGGAAAGCGGGTTCTGGCTGCAAGCCAAACATCGGCTTATGGTATAAAATGAACACAATCCTATTTTGGGTTCAAAGGTATAGACTGGACAGTCTACAGTAGTGATGGACTACAGTGTATGTTAAACCATTTATAAAGAACCATACATATATATATATATATATATATAGTTAAACCATTTTGAAATAAAGATCTTTGTCTCTCTAAATTCCCTTTTGGTCTCTATGTCACCAGCTTCTGATAACAACAATTGGGAAACATGAATATTATCAGAAGCTGTACATGTCCTTTGTGCAAAAGGGAGGGGAAAAAAACTCTTTGACGGAAGTAGCTGATAAACAGGTGGCATTTAACATCGAATATTATATAATGAAAGAAAAAAAACTGTGGAAATCTTTCTATTGTTGTGAGTTCTGTCATCGGTGAAATTGAAAAGCAGCTCAGTAATTTAACAGCAGGAAGGAGACTGTGCATGTTTTCAATGTGGCACAGGGACTGTAAGCACCCTGCAGGGAAAATGGAATGGTTATCTCCTTTGTTTCGGAGGATGTTCATTGCTTTAAACCTAGCCTGTCCAACCACAGATTATCTACATAACATTTCAGTCATTTAGCAGACTCTTCTAATCCAATGTGACATACAATTAAATTACAGGGGCAGTCCCCCTGGAGCCACTTAGTGTTAAGTGCCTTGCTCAAGGGCACACTAGTGGTGGTGTTCCCATGTGTGCTTGAACTCGTGAACTTTTTTAACTTTTGGTCATCAGGTAGCAGTTCTACCCACTAGGCCACCACTATCCCCCAAGGTCTAGTTAGTCGCACAGTCTTTTTTTTCACGCAAAGATATCAACATTGTGAAAATATGTAATGCATTTTTATTTTATTCTTTCCTTTGGACAGCGGCTGTTCTGGACGATCCTATGGAGTGTGGTCGTGGGGAGCGTCTGGCCATTACTTTGGCCAAAGAGGGAATCAACCGCGCCAGTAACCTCACGGTCTTTGGTAAAGTAGAGGTGGACATCTTTGAGCTGCTGAGGGACAGCGAGTACGAGACAGGGGACACTAGTGAGTATGTACTGTAGCTAAACATAACAGCAAGGATCCAGCACGGAGCCTACACTTACAAAACTGTTTATTTTTTCTAAATCATTCCAAAGTATTATAATTGCATTTGGCATATTTGTTTCAGGAGTTACAAATGTATGCAGAAGTGTGTCAAAGGGGCATACTGATCTCTTACTTAGCGGTACTTGTGATACTGCTAATGTCTATTTTAAAGACCAGTGCTGGTTGAGTAGCCTGGAGTAGGAAATAGATCAGTAGAACATTGATGACTGGATAACTGCTAAGAGAGGATGGAAACGGTATCTTCTCTGTGTGTATGTTTTTATAATTGAACAGGCAGATCAGAATACTTTGCTCTAGTTCCAACAATTTGATGACTGCATTTAAAGGACATTAAACATGGCTTTTGTTTAATGGTGGGACACCTTTGTTTATCATAATGTAATTTAAGCTTTACAACACTTGTTTTGATATATCATACCAAAAGAAAGGAAAAGTTAAGATATACTGATCTCTTTGTCAAAATAAAGACTAATTTTAACTAATTATGTCTATCAAAGCCTAGCATTTGATGACTGTTAGTATGTGACAGTCTTCTATATCTTCTATAGTGGTAGAAGGCAAAGGTATCACTGCAAAAAATGAAATCTAAGCAAGACAAAATATGTTGTATCAAGCCAATATATCTAAGATTTCTTATTATAAGAAAAATGATCTTCAGAGACTTGTGGATCTTGTTTTAAGAAATCTTGTTAAGTAAAATCTTGTAATCTTACCCCACTGGTAAATTAATTGGCTTAATCCAAATTAACCTTAACTGAATATAAGTAAATTTTTACTTATTTTGGGATATCCATTTATTGCAGTGTTCTTGTGTCTGATAGGGTCCACACCACATGTGGCTGTTCACCTGACAATATCAACCCACGTGTTCAGCTTAAAGCGACTATAGGCAACTTCTTTTGTATTAACGTATTATCAATACCTTTCTACAGTTTGCATTTTGTTTATGCGAGACGGAAAAAATGGGCGTTCAGATCAGTCCCCTTGAAGTCTCAATATCCAATATCAAAGTTGTCTGCCACCGGGAATGTGATCTCCCGTGAAACTGTGACGATTTGCTTTACGGCACAAGGAAATGTGACACGATATCAGGAAGAGATGCCCATACTTGGAGTATAGTTGTTGATCATGCTAGCAATATGCAGTGACCACGAGCATTCTGCATGTTGTCTTTGCGACGGTAGGGAAAATAATTACAGCAAGCAAACTGTAGAGGCAGCCAACACCACCTCTTATAAGAAACTACCTACAGCAGCTTTAAGAGGTGGATGTCTTTGAGCTGTTGAGGAGCACCTAGTACGAAACAGGACTATCCATCCATCCATCCATCAGCTATACCACTTATCCTTTGCAGGGTTGTGGGGGGGCTGGAGCCTATCCCAGCCGACACAGGGCGAGAGGCGGGGTACACCCTGGATAGGTCACCAGTCAATCACAGGGCTGACACATAAGGACAGACAACCACTCACACTCATACACACACCTACAGCCAAGACTAATGAGTAAATAATGATAGGGTTTTATGGCTTGTGTTATTGACCCAAATACAGATAAACTAGGAGATGGACAAGCATGCGATTATGCAGGTAGTCATTTTAATGAGTTTCAGTTATCCATTTTATTCCAACTGGCCTTGTCTTTACCTTTTTGACAGTTGTTGTTTTTATTGACATATAAAGTACATAGACAGAGATAGACAAGGTAATCATGTGTAGAAATCCTTTTGGATGAGGTTCAGGCAATCTAATTAAATCCAACTGACTTCTTTATGTTTAAAATACAATATAAACTGTCTTTAGGTGAGATCTTTGTTTAAAATACAATATAAGCTGTCTTTAGGTGAGATCTTTATGTTTAAAATACAATATAAGCTGTCTTTAGGTGAGATCTTTATGTTTAAAATACAATATAAGCTGTCTTTAGGTGAGATCTTTATGTTTAAAGTACAATAGAAGCTGTCTTTAGGTGAGATCTTATGTTTAAAGTACAATATAAGCTGTATTTATAAGACAATGACTTTATGACGATTCATAATGAGAATGAATATAAGGCAGAAATAATCAATTGTCCAATAACCACTGTTTCTGGGGAGAACAGAAGGCTATGCAGAGGCCCAAAAAAGAGCTAGAGATGGCAGACTGATCAAAGGAGAAATACAAGTCCAGTTTTTATTTTTTTATCCCAGTCCACAGGAACATTTGTAGGCTAGGCTGGTGGAGGAAATGAAACAAACATTTCCTCAACAGTGATAAATGCCCATGCCCCCCCCCCCCTCTCTCTCTCTCTGTCTGTCTCTGTACATTCAATGTACAATGTACTTTCTGTTGAATTCTCTGTCTATCTCTCTATGTCTCACTATATATATTGTTCTCTGTCTCTCTTTCTATGTGTGCCATACTTTCTTTCTGTGTCTTCTTCTTTATCTCTATTTCTTTGTGTGTCACTCTCTTTCTCTTCCCCCCCTCTCCCCCTCTCTCTCTCGCTCTCACTCTCTTTTTATCTCTCTCTCTCTCTTTCTCTCTCTCTCACGCACGCACGCACACACACACACACGCACGCACGCGCACGCGCACACGCACTATCACGGCTGGTTAGACAGAGAAATGGATCCCTCCACTACAGGATTAGCAATAGTCCACTGGCTCAAGTCAGAAAATGTCAGGGCAATCCTGTGCAACGCCACACTGCCTAGCTGGCTCATTCCGATAAGATGTGCCTCTGTTTTCCGATTGCCCTCCCTCGGTGTGGCGCCTGGGTCTGTGTCCCACTCCATGTCAACACGTTATCCATGCTGAGATGAGAGGGTGTCTTTTTCCCTCCTCCCACAGGGAGTACAGATAGGGCTTCCGGATAAGGCCCTCAAACATTGGTTCTGGTTATGCCAGGCAGCTCCGCATGCCAATTGCATTTTAGTTCCGGACGATGGAGGTTTGTGCTCTCACGGTAGTTAGTGTCGGGGTGTGATAATGATGATGATGATGATGATGATCGTACACATGTAGCGTGGGTCTGTGTATGGAGTGCTGTCAGTGAAAGCGGCCTAGCTGCAGTTTTCCAGTAGCTAGCTGTCAAAGGCCCATGCAGAGTTGCAACAGAGAAATCTAAAAAGCGAAAGCGAAAAAAGCGTTTTTTTGTGGTTCTTTTGTGTAATCTGTGTTATCTGTGTTAACATGTTACATGTTACTTTCACCCTTTACACACCCCATTGTAAGAACATAAATGTCTGGAGTTATTGAGTGCCAATCCGCTGTGAGAAAGCCAAACACAGAAAATAATTCACCTATTTCTAGAGATATTTCCAGATAAATGGTGTTGTGTGTCACACTGCCTCGCTAAGCTTTGTGCTGTGTCTGTTGTCGTCCCTGTGCTAGTGTGCCAGATCATCTCTAAGGGAGTGGTCGCTGTCCTTGGACCCTCTACGAGTCCAGCATCGGATTCTATCATCAGCAATATCTGTGGAGAGAAAGAGGTATGTGTGTGTGGGGGGCGGGGGGTGTGTGTGTGTGTGTGTGTGTGTATGGGAAATGTAACCTGTGTCGTTGTATAACTGTGGAGAGAAAGAGGTATGTGTGTGTGTGTGTGGGGGGTAACCTGTGTCTTTGTATATCTGTGTAGTCGTGTGTGTGTGTGTGTGCGTGTGCGTGTGCGTGTGCGTGTGTGCGTGTGTGTGCGTGTGTATGTTACTACCTATCAGTATGTCCGTAAGCTGTGTTCTATAATGCCACCAATTTTGGTTTCATTTGCAGCTAGCTTTCTTGAGAAAAAGAAAATGAAAGAAATTATAGCAATCTTCTTTCCATGGCTTCTGTGTACATACAGTGCATTATTTAACCCTTTCTGTTTGGTTTCTGTGTACATACAGTGCATTATTTAACCCTCCATGTTTGGTTTCTGTGTACATACAGTGCATTATTTAACCCTTCATGTTTGGTTTCTGTGTACATACAGTGCATTATTTAACCCTTCATGTTTGGTTTCTGTGTACATACAGTGCATTATTTAACCCTTCATGTTTGGTTTCTGTGTACATACAGTGCATTATTTAACCCTCCATGTTTGGTTTCTGGTGTTAATAGTGCATTATTTAACCCTTCAGTGTTTGGTTTCTGTGTACACAGTGCATTATTTAACCTCTTCATGTTTGGTTTCCTGTGTACATACAGTGCATTATTTAACCCTTTGCTGTTTGGCTTAGTTTTCCTCTCGGGGAGCCTTTTCACTGATGGCGGTTTGAACAACTGTAGCTCTAATTAAATGTAGGATTAGAAACCTACAACCGTCTACGAACAGGTTTTTTTTGGTTGTGTCCACCTAAACTCCTTTTCCGTCAGCGTGTGCATGCCAGTTATGTGGATATCAGGTTAATGGCAAATCATTATGGGAACTGTATGAAGTTCCCATTTATCCCAACATTATGTTGATATAAATGTCACACTTTCTGTAATGTGTTATGAAATTAAACAAGAACAAGGACACTCTTTAGTTAGACAGCCACCTAGCTAAAGCGAGAGCGTGTCTGAAATACAAGCAAAAGAGAGACAGGAGCTTCCTGCCAAAAGGACAAAACTGACAAACAGAGGAAAGAAATAAGGATGAACCATTTTAACTTGATGGATCATATGACTGCCTTGGCCTTGCCTAATAGGCTATTAACAATATGTTTGACTTGCTGAAGGCTATTATGCGCGGCGAAGAGCTAACTATTTACATTAGTCAATAGGTCGCTGAGTCCATCACATCTTCACCTCAATTAAAACTGTACTAAGGCGTAGTTGTATTGGTGTGTAGTGTATGTCTTCGTCATTGTATGTCCTTGGGCATGTCACATGCTTCTGTGAAAGCGTTGGCCCGTTGCTATTCATTAAAAGCAAATTTCTTAACATGGGTACCATCTAATGCGGGCAAAAAAATACTCACGTAAAAAAACAACATCTGTGACTTTGTGTGACATTGCCCTCTTTCGGTCTAGGTGC